>CM035181.1:28055811-28066444 GCA_020233015.1 Callinectes sapidus | reverse complement strand
GTGAAGGGAAAGTTAATAAGGCAAAGAAAACGCAAATAAAGTAAGAAAAAAGTTAATAAAACAATGAAATAAGGATATAGAAAGTAAATAAAACTAAAGAAAATGCAAATAAAAAGGGGAAAAAGGTAATGAAGAGTGAAAAATCCCCCCAAAGAAAGAAAAAAGTTAATAAAATAAGAAAAACGCAAGTAAAGGGAAAATTGAGTAAAAAAAAGAAAAAAATGAATAAAGTCAAGAAAAGTGAAATCAAAATAAGTAAGAAGCAAGGAAAGAAAGAAAATATTCAAGGGAAGAAAAAAATAAAATAGAAAATAAAATGAATAAACTGAGAAGAGACTAAATGAAGAAGAATAAAAAAGAAAATGGAAAAAAATAAAGGAAAAAAGTAAAGAAAAAGAGTATGAAAAGAAGACCAAGTAAAGTTCAACACATCTTGCCCCCAAAATGCAACACGATAATTACACAAACAAATAAACAAGATTAGCTACGATTCCATTAATTAGCCTTCCAATTATTACTCTCTCAAGTGTCTAGTGCTCAATTTTTTTTTCTTTTGCTTATTTTACTCGTTTTATTTGTTTATTTATTCATTTTCTTTCAGCTGAGTTTGGTGCTTTTGGTATATTTTTTTCGGGTGTCTAGCGCTGTTTTTTTTTATATTATTTTTTACTTTACTTTTTCCAGTTATTTTGATGGTCTTTGTATATGTTTTCGAGTGTCTGGTGCTCAATTTTTGGTTTATTTCACTTGTTTATTCCTTTTTTCAGTTATTTTGATGGTATTTGTATATGCTTTCGAGTATCTGGCGCTCAATTTTTGTTTACATTACTTTTTTCAGTTGAGTCTGGTGCTTTTTTGTAGATTTTTTAGAGTGTATGATGCTGAATTTTTGGTTTATTTTACTTAATTATCCTTTTTTAAGCTGAGTTTAGTGTTATTTGAATATGTTTTCTAGTGTCTGATGCTCAATATTCTGGTTTATTTTATTTGTTTATCCCTTTTTCAGCTGATTTTGGTGTTCTTAGTAGATTTTTTAGTGTGGCAGGCGTTCTTTTTTTTTCCTTTTTTTTTTAAGAACACGAATTTTATCTAAGAATTACCAAGTGTATATTTATGACTCTAAATTATGACTCTAATAACAAGTTGGTAAGACGAAACACCCATGGGACCTCAATTAATCATAGTACATGTGGGCTCTGCAAAAAGTTACCCAAGATTTAAGTGTTTACAAATAAGAAGGAGTCTCGGTGCACTGGAGGGAAGGAACTGGATATGCTGAGACGAAAGTAGGGTAGACTGAAATAGTAGCAGTAGTAACCCTTATTATGGAATCTCCAGCGTGTCCTTAAGTAAAGTACAGAGTTGTCTTTAGTAACTGGATATTATGAGATGCGTCTAGTAATACGATGTGCATGAGCGAGAGAGAGAGAGAGAGAGAGAGAGAGAGAGAGAGAGAGAGAGAGAGAGCGAGACAGAGAGAGAGAGGGAGCACACACAAATTCACAGGGTTGGGTTAGTCTTGCACTTGCACCCACACACTCACAGGCTCTCCCCTCTCACTCTCACTCTCTCACTCTTCCTCTCCCGTACTGTGGCACTCCCTCTCTCCCTCCCTCGCTGCACACACCTCTCGTCTGAAACATGGAGGCGAAACGTGAGGCTGAAACTAACAACGGAGAAACGGCGCCCACTTCGAAATCCTCTCAAGGGCGCCCAGGGGAGGAGAAGGAAGTGAAAGCGAAGGGACGGGTGCCTGAGGAAGTAGAAGAGGAGGAGGAGGAGGAAGAAGAAGAGGAAGAAGAAGAGAGCGAGGAAGAAGAGGTGGTGGTAGTGAGGAGGGTAGTGCAGAAGGCCCCGCAGAAGAAACAGGAGGAGGAAGAAGAGGAGGAAGAGGAAGAAGAAGAGGAAGAGGAGGAAGAGGAAGAGGTACCTGTAGTGAAGAAGACCGCAGTGCCACAACAAAAGGTGATTCCTAAAGTGCAAATACAAGAGGAGGAGGAGGAAGAAGAAGAAGAGGAAGAGGAGGAAGAGGAAGAGGAGGAGGAGGAAGAGGAAGAAGAGGACCCACGAGTTGAGAGGGAGAGAATGGCGCGCATGAAAGCAGAGCAAGAAAAGGCCAGACGCCTGAAGGAAGAAGAGGAAAGAAGACAAGCACAAATCAAAGAGCAAGCAAGAATCGCCAAAGTGAAGGAAGAAGAGAGACTCGCACGCCAGAAGAAACTGGAGGAGGAGAGGATCGCACTGCAGAAGAAACAAGAGGAAGAGGAGAGAGCTGCACGGCTGAAGAAAGAAGAGGAAGAGAGAAACGCTCGTATCAAAAAAGAAGAGGAGGAAAGACTCGCTCGCCTTAAGAAGCAACAGGAAGAGGAGCAAGAAAAGCAACGTCGCCTACAGCAAGAACAGGAAGAAAGAGCGAGAAGAGAAACCGCCCCAACAGTGTACGAGAGAAGCAGGTTGGTGGAAGAGAGCAAGGCCAAGGATGAGGTAGCCAGGCCCACCCCCAAACAGGCGGCGGTGCAGAGTCCTATGATGGATAGCTTCATGAACTTCGTGGTGGTGAAGCTGTCGGGCAAGATGCTTCGGTACGTGTACATGGGTGTGGTGCAGGTGATCGGGCTGGCTATCGGGGTGTTCTGCCGTGTGGTTCTCAGGCGAAACTAACAGACACACTGCGAATTGGCAAAGGGGAAGAGAAAAGGAAGACTGTAGTGCCTGAGAAGAATGTGAGAGGGGTGAGTGTTGTTGTTGTAAGTGAAAATGTGAAGGAAAAAGCCGATGTTTGATGCCTTTGAAGTAGACGACGCGAAACAAAAGGTGTGAGGTAAAGAATTGAGAAAGAGTTAAGAAAGAAAAATATTCTTATCCGGTGGAAAATGAGAAAACGCTGAACAAAGAATGAATATTATGAAAATCAGTAAAAAAGTTAAAAAAAAAAAAAAAAAAAAAGGGGGACAAGAAAAATAACAAGGTATACAGATTACTGTGTTTCAAGTTGAAGTTTTCAAATTCTTTACATGTAGAGAAAATTCAGGAAGAGACAAAAGAAAAGATTGCAGAACTTAAAAAAAAAAGTGGTGCAAAGGAAAAAAGAAAAGTTAAAAAAGGCGAGGGAGATAATCATGTAGGAAGACTGTTTGTTATGCCTGAAGGAGGAAAGAATGAAGCGTGTTTGCAGAGGCGATGCTGAGATGGAAGGAAGAGAAAGCCAATCTGTGCTTACAAAATGTAGGATGAAAAACAGTTCGTGTGTACCATGCCAGGTTGAAAGAGGAGGAGGAGTAGATTAAGAGTAAGACGGCTGTGCTTCAAAAGAATATGAAATAAGAGGATTGAAAAGACGTAGTGAAAAGGAATATATAAACCAAGGAAGAGAATGTTGCTCATGAAATAGAATAAAGTAAGAAAATGAAAAATAAATCATGAAACTAGGATGAAGTAAGGAAAAAAAAAAAACAGGAGAAAGAAAGTGGTGCAGCTCCCTAATAATAAAAAGAAACATGATAGAGGATATAATAAGACGAGAGCTTAAATAAAACCAAGATTACTTAGAAAGCCCGCAGTTAAGAATATGAAATATTAAACTAAATCAAACAAAGTTGACCGAGGAGGTGCAAGATGATACGGTAAAAATGTGAGGAAGGGAGAATATAAATAAAGAGAAGACAGTCCGTGCCTCTCTTCTTTCCATCTCAGTGAAGCGTAAATGAAACTGTTCCTGAGACGCTGACAGAACGATTTGTTTTGTTGTGCGTGTGTCTGGATGTAGTGAGACGTGTGTGAGTGAGACGTGTGTGAAATTGTGAGATCCAGACTTAAGCCGCGGGAGAAAGTAGGATCAGGAAGCAATGGTCTCGGATGTGGAATGAAACTGCGAGATATTGAATGTAAGACACTGAATGCCTCGAATCTTTGGAGACACTGAAGAACGTTCATTATTTAAACAAAACTTATGAAAGGTTTTTTCTAATGTGAAGAATCTATTATTTTCTTTGTTGTAGGACATGTTGAAAAATTTGGTGATAAAAACTGAAAAAATCACTAAATAAAATAAGTGTATGGAAGGTAAATTAATAGGACATCTACCATGGTGATTGTAGAGTTAGAAAATTACCATTTTTGCCTTTGATATTAGAATGTCATCAGCGCTTTTGTTCAAATAATGAATTGTGTGAAAAATAAATTTCTACGAAGTTATCTTGTGTGAATCATTTATTACCTCAACGTTATAATATCGCAATATTGAAAAGAGTCATTACCTCAACACAAACACATACAAACATTTATTTACTGGGAATGAATAGAATAATGAATGAAATTAATGTACCACTTCATTACAATTTTCCTCTGCTATTGAGAGGAACCAGAAAAAAAGCAATAATAATGAGCCATACAACAAAGCTTTAGAATTTATCATGTACATCCACTTTATTGTTATTAGCACATGCAGTAGTGTGTACATATCACATTTCCGACACCACAACTTTCTCCCTTCTCTCAATTTTTTAAGCTTTGTCCTTGAAATAATTGTGAAGTATCTTTTATGTAAGCCCGCACCTGCTTTGCAATGGTTGTGTAACGGATAGAGAAGCAGAGAAGCTTATGGGGGGGCGAGGGGAGGGTTGGAGGGTGTGTGGGGGGGAAGAGAGGTGGTTCTGATTCCAATGTCAGTCTAAGCTGTTGAAAATATTTGCTGGAAACGAATAGAGATGAGGTAAGCATCGTGTGTGTGTGTGTGTGTGTGTGTGTGTGTACAAAGGGATTTCTCTGTGCTTGAAGCGTGAGTTTCTTCGTAATAGTTTTTTTTTTTTTTTTTTGCGGATGCTGCGAATGCTTCTATTTGTATTCCAGTATATTCCTGTAGACTTCATCCTTTGTCATTTCATATATGTATTCTATTGCTCTTCTGTGTATTGATTCGAGTGTTTGTTTAGATAGATAGATAGATAGATAGATTTATATATTTTTTTTCTAATAATTTTCTATATCTGATAAACTTCCTGTGGGCGCTGCATATGTATAGATTCATTGTTCGTATAACATATATATTAATTCATGCGTATAATACTTGTATCATTGTGTCAGTCATCCCTGCTCGAATGCAATGATTGATTTTCTATTTATATTCCTATTTTATTTCATACTATTCCTATTTTACTTCATACTCATTTTCTTACGTGTCTGTTATAAGTATTGGTATTCCAGTGCAATAATTCCGTGACATTAATTATCTTTTTTTCTGCTCTCAAGATGTTATGGATGTAGAAGATGCATATATTCTGTGTCTCTTTGCAGTCCCACTTTCTCTCTCTTATTTTCCCTGTCATAGAGAATCAGCTGAAGATGTATGAACGATTCTACCGCATTGTGAAACCATCCCTACCCTTTGGCAAACATATCTCCGCATTCCCAGTTATATCTTTCCTTCTTCTCTTTGGATCTCGGGACTTAATAAATGGCAGGAGACTTAGTAATGCACGACAGGAATAAGACCGCGAGGGAGCCAGCAGTAATCCCTCGCATCCCAGTGTATTGTTGCCCGCCGCTATCCCTCGACCATCACTCCAATGCTTTCTTACGCTATTTTGGCTATCAGTCTTACTTTTCACTGATTTCTAACTACTGAGACATTTCCTCGTACTTTACAACCGCTTCCAAGTATTACATTACCTATGAATTGCTAAATATGTTGTCAGATCATCTTTTTTTATTTAAACAATATGGGGTTTAATGGGAATTTATGGGCTAAAGGAGAAAGGCCACCCACTTGGGAACCGTTACCCCGAGTGGACGCCCAATCTCCACTCAGACCGTAGCCAGGATTCGAACCCATGCACCCAAGGCCTCCAGAGGGCAAGCGGTTCCACTGTACCACGGCAGCCAGTTTGTTTTTTCCTTGTCGATGCTCGTAAAGATCTCACCCCCTTTCATTATTGTGAATTGTTGCGTATCGTTTTAAGAGAGAGTTAATCTAATCGTCTCTTTCCTCTTCCTCTTCCTCTTTCAAGGTCTCGGGGACTTAGGGGATATGACCTTAGGAGGGGGCGTGTCCTCCCTGCCTTACTGTGGCTCCACGCTCGAGGAAGAACGTCCCGGCTCGTCTCTCAGCAATGCCTCCCGCTCCTCCAAGATTCCAGTGTTCACTCGCTCACACTCCCTCCGCGTCAAGTCCTCCTCCGGCGCGGCACACACACAGGAGGGCGCCAAGGCTTCGTCCAAGGCTGGGGTGAAGGGACGCACTGATGCCAGACCCAGTTCGAGAGCGTCACCTGCTGTAGGGAAAGGACTCGTCAGGTAAGAGTGAGATAGATAGATAGATATAAACAGATGATTGAATAAATAGATAGATAGATAGAGAGAGAGAGAGAGAGAGAGAGAGAGAGAGAGAGAGAGAGAGAGAGAGAGAGAGAGAGAGAGAGAGAGAGAGAGAGAGTTATTTTTGACCTAACCTAACCTAACCTAACCTAAAACCACTATATTATTTTAGTCTATTATTATTTTATTAGTTTATTTATTATTTTATTAGTTTATTCGTTTATTTATTATTTCATTTATTATTTTATTAGTTTATTTATTATTTTTCACACTTACCTTTGCTCTTACTCTTCTCACACTGTTAAGAAATGAGGGAGGATCCATTTTCACTCACAAATCCTCCTCTTCCTCCTCCTCCTCCTCCTCCTCCTCCTCCACTAGTCTCCTTCTCTCCCTCCACAGCGCATTCCTCCGCCCTTCTCTCACTTTCCTCTCCCTAATTAACACCTGTGGATGCTCTCCCTTTTTAGGCCTCAGGGTTTTGGGTAGGTTTCTGCTATTCTTCGTGTTTTCTAAGGTGAAGTTATTACGTTTTCTTATCTTAGTTTGTGTTTGGGATTTTATTTCGTTTTTTTATTATTATTTATTTTTTTGAGTGTGTGTGTGTTTTTTTAATGTTTTTTTCATTTATTTTTTTGACTGTGTGTGTTCTTTTTTGTGTTTTTTTAATGTTTTTTTTTAATTTATTTTTTTATTTTTTTGGTTGGTGAATTATTGTGTTTTTTTTTTTTTACTCTGGTTTGTTTTTTTGTTTGGGATTTCATTTCGTGTTTTCTTTTTTTTTTCTTCTTTGTGTGTGTTTTTTTAATCTTTTTTTCGGTTTTCGTTTGGGATTATTCGTGGTTTTTCTTGTCTTGTTTCTTTTTTCAATATTTTTTCCCGTTTTTAAGTATCAAGGGTATATTTCGCAACATTTTGGGGAGATATTTTTAGTAATCATCTAAGTAATTTTAAATCCCCATCTATTTTTTTTACAAGTTCTATTTTTAAGCCATTTTTTTTCGTTTTCTGTGAGTATAAAGGGTATTTTTCTTCTCTTTTTTAGTAATTTGCTCTATTTTTTTTACAAGTTCTATTTTTAAGCCATTTTTTTTCATTTTCAGTGAGTATAAAGGGTAATTTTCATCTTTTATTTAGTAATGGGCTCTATTTTTTTTACAAGTTCTATTTTTAACTCATTTTTTTCGTTTTCAATGAGTATAAAGGGTAATTTTTCTCTCTCTTTTTAGTAATGGGCCGCTGCGTGTGCCCTGTTGTAAATTCACTTTCAACTAACACGATTACTTTACACGAATCTGGTTTTGTAAAAGGCCTGAAATGCATTAAACTTGATTCTACCCGTAACGCAGACTTATTATACCACCACCGCTAGATAGGGCCAAGATTAAAAGAAACGCTATACTTCTAAATAAGATAAAAACAAGAGAGATTTAAACTACTGACTGTAAATATATGAGTTTTTTTAATGGTTTCTTTTATTATTGTATCTTGTTCTAGTTAGTTTTGTTCGATGGTGAGATAGACAAAAGAGAAAATGTATAAACTACTTAGTGTAAATATATGAGTGTTTTTTAATGGTTTCTTTTATTATTGTATTATGTTCTAGTATTCGTTTAATAGTAAGACAAACAGTAAACTTCTAAATAAGATAAGAACAAGAGATATTTAAACTACTTAATGCAAATATATGAGTTTTCTTTAATGATTTCTCTTATTATTGTATTATGTTCTAGTATTCGTTTAATAGTAAGATAAACAGTAAACTTCTAAATAAGATAAAAAGAAGAGATTTAAACTACTTAGTGTAAATATATGTGTTTTTTTAATGGTTTCTTTTATTATTGTATCATGTTCTAGTTAGTTTTGTTCGATGGTGAGATAGAGAAAAGAACTTCTAAATAAGATAAAAACAAGAGATTTAAACTACTTAGTGTAAATATATGAGTGTTTTTTAATGATTTCTCTTATTATTGTATCATGTTCTAGTTAGTTTTGTTCGATGGTGAGATAGAGAAAAGAACTTCTAAATAAGGTAAAAACAAGAGAGATTTAAACTACTTAGTGTAAATATATGTGTTTTTTTAATGGTTTCTTTTATTATTGTATCATGTTCTAGTTTTGTTCGATGGTGAGATAGACAAAAGAGAAAATATATAAACTACTTAATGCAAATATATGAGTGTTTTTTAATGATTTCTCTTATTATTGTATTATGTTCTAGTATTCGTTTAATAGTAAGACAAACAGTAAACTTCTAAATAAGATAAAAACAAGAGATATTTAAACTACTTAGTGTAAATATATGAGGTTTTTTTAATGGTTTCTTTTATTATTGTATTATGTTCTAGTTTTGTTCGATGGTGAGATAGACAAAAGAGAAAATATATAAACTACTTAATGCAAATATATGAGTGTTTTTTAATGATTTCTCTTATTATTGTATTATGTTCTAGTATTCGTTTAATAGTAAGACAAACAGTAAACTTCTAAATAAGATAAAAACAAGAGATATTTAAACTACTTAGTGTAAATATATGAGGTTTTTTTAATGGTTTCTTTTATTATTGTATTATGTTCTAGTTTTGTTCGATGGTGAGATAGACAAAAGAGAAAATATATAAACTACTTAATGCAAATATATGAGTGTTTTTTAATGATTTCTCTTATTATTGTATTATGTTCTAGTATTCGTTTAATAGTAAGACAAACAGTAAACTTCTAAATAAGATAAGAACAAGAAAGATTTAAACTACTTAGTGTAAATATATGTGTTTTTTTAATGGTTTCTTTTATTATTGTATCATGTTCTAGTTTTGTTCGATGGTGAGATAGAGAAAAGAACTTCTAAATAAGATAAAAACAAGAGAGATTTAAACTAATTAGTGTAAATATATGTGTTTTTTAATGGTTTCTTTTATTATTGTATCATGTTCTAGTTAGTTTTGTTCGATGGTGAGATAGACAAAAGAGAAAATATATAAACTACTTAATGCAAATATATGAGTGTTTTTTTAATGATTTCTCTTATTATTGTATTATGTTCTAGTATTCGTTTAATAGTAAGATAAACAGTAAACTTCTAAATAAGATAAGAACAAGAGAGATTTAAACTACTTAGTGTAAATATATGTGTTTTTCAATGATTTCTCTTATTATTTTATCATGTTCTAGTTTTGTTCAATGGTAGGATAGACAAAAGAGATTCTAAATAAGATAAACAAGAGATATAAACTACTTAGTGTAAATATATGAGTGTTTTTAATTATTTCTTTTATTATTGTATTATGTTCTAGTATTCGTTCAATAGTAAGACAGACTAAATAACTTCTAGATAAGATAAACACGAATTATTAACTACTTTTTACAAATATATACCCTTTTTAATAACTTCTTTCACTATTACACTACGTTTCATCATTCATTTATTTATTCGCTTCGTGCATCTAAACTTTTTTCACCACTTTTTCTTGATAACCAATGAAAAACACTTAAGAATCCCAAATTAAAACATTGAATTAGGAATGTACATTGTAACTCGTGAGGGTCAACAAATCTGCTGCTGCCTATCTTGCCTTTTTAGGGGGAGAAATAAATGTGGTGTTTAAATGGAGAGAGAGAGAGAGAGAGAGAGAGAGAGAGAGAGAGAGAGAGAGAGAGAGAGAGAGAGAGAGAGAGAGAGAGAGAGAGAGAGAGAGAGATGGTGATTGCATTATTGGCTCCATTTTATTATGATTTCTCGTTAGTTATTGTTTGACTTTTCTGAAGATGGTGAAAGGCTTAACGTGATGGTATGTTACTTTGTGGTTACACCGCAGTGAAAGTGAAAAGAAAAGTGGGAAATGTGGAGGTTGTTTTGGTATAATGTTATTTACTACTACTACTACTACTACTACTACTACTACTACTACTACGACAAAGACTTACGTTTCCTTTCTTTCACTACTACAATTATTACAACTTCTATTACTACTACTTTACATAATGACGCCACCACCACAACCACCACCACCACTACTACTACTACTACTACTACTACTACTACTACTACTACTACTACTACTACTACTACCATCACTTTCACTATCACCTGACGGTCATCAAATGTTGTTGTGCGTTCCTACTGAATCTTTAATATCATTGTGTCTTCAGTGGCTTTTAAATTTAATTAGTTTTCTCTTGTTTTGTTAATGATGTTCCAGGAGTCACGTTGAACTTTTCCTATCTTAAAGGTTATAGCTTTATTTAGTCTCTCTCTCTCTCTCTCTCTCTCTCTCTCTCTCTCTCTCTCTCTCTCTCTCTCTCTCTCTCTCTCTCTCTCTCT
>CM035181.1:27872444-27934792 GCA_020233015.1 Callinectes sapidus | reverse complement strand
ATATATATATATATATATAGATAGATATATAGATAGATAGATAGATAGATATAGATATATATATATACATACAGTAAGGAATTAATTTACATTGTAAAACTGTATTACTTGTGGAAAGGGCAACAAACTAGCAAACTGAAAGGCCATGATAGTTGCCCCAGGCAGCCAAAATACAAGCTATACCACTGGAGCTGTGTAAAATGTGGAGGGGCTTCATAAAATATCAAAGTGAAGTTTTGATGGTAAATTGCTATGTATAAATGTTGATGGCAATATGGCTTGGCTCATTACTGGGGGAACTCAAGCGCCTGATAATCCAAGCTACTTCTGCTCGCCTGCTTATCAGATTAATGGAATTTTACTGTATGTGTATAAAGGTATTACTACTCACCTTAAAACAAAGTAAATGATTAGTGGGATATGATTAACAATACTGTTTTTCTTGTGTACTATATTATTTTCATATGGTTTGAAGACCAACTGTATGATAATGTGTAATTGAGTTTGCAATAATTTTCATATACAATACTAACTAAGAGGTTGTCTGTCATTCATTGAATATACAACTATTTATATCCCAAAGCTGTTTTTGGTAGGATAAATCATAAAAACAAAAAATGGTACATATTGAACTTGATCATTCTTTTTGATATGTATTGGTACCCCTAACATATGAAGTAAGTATGTGCTTATTTGAAGTGTGTACTTGTATCTTCACTCAGTCACTACTTTGAACCATTGCTCTCTTACACCTAAAAAAACACATACACACCCTTTCCTGGTTTGCATCCCTTTCATTTAGTCCCCTACTTTAACACAAGCCCTTAACCTGTTAGCTGCGACATACCTTACAGAAGGCATTAGTTATTTTTAATTAAATGCAACATCTCTGGTGCCCATTTTTACATGATGTTTGGCAGTTCATAGATTGCTCACTTGCATCTATTTTGCTAATCTTTTGTTTGTTCTTTGTCACCATGGATGGTGGATGTGATTTATTGGTCATGAGGACCGAAACACACTGTTTCCATGCCAACTTGAAATCATTGCCCTAGCTAAATGAAGGGAAATATTGAGCTCATGTTTGGTTTTCATGGGTGTTTTTATGTGTTCTTTCAGATCATATTTGGTATACATCCATATCTATTTCAATGTGTTCTTTCAGATCATAAGAGAAAATGTTTTTTTCGTGGTGGCTAAAAATTGTGCACCGGATTTGAAATCATCACCACAGCTAAACGAATGAAAATATTGAGCTCATGTTTTCCTTAAATAAATATTTTAATGTGTTCTTTGAGATCATAAAAGAAAAATATTTTTTGAGTGGTAAAAATTGTGAACCATGGCAGGGTGTCCAGAAATTAGGGTGCCGCAGCAAACAGGTTAAGCAACTCAAGTTGCTTTCTTGATAGCACCATATATCCCTGTTATTGGTGTACCATAAACAAGTAATATGATTATTATTAGTGGGTATATTTACTGTTGTTGCCTTTGCACTTCAATTTTTCTTGGGTTTATTATTGTATTAATTTCATGAATGCAGCAGCATACCGTACCACTGTTGATCCCCTTTTACCTCTGAAGGGTGGTGATGCTCAAGCCAAGGTTCCATTAGAGGAGGATTCTTCCCTTAGTCACCTCATTGGTATGGCTTGTCTCTTTGGGGTGAGCCTCTTTGGATCAGCCTGCACAACTCAGTGAGAAAGAATGACTGGCTGTGTTTGTACCATAAGAAATTACAACCTGCAAGACTAAGAAATATTGAAATAAAGCAGATACTATAAAAAAAAGTTACCTTTATCATATGCTTCAAGGAAATGAACAATGATAAAAAATGGCAGAAAGCTTTTTATTTTGTAGAAAATAAAGAAAATTGATAAATGGAAAAGAAAATCAAATGAACACTGGCAATTAAAGCTTTCTCTTATTTGCTTCAAGAAAATCAACACTGATAAGGAATGGCTGATAATTTCTTATTTTGTGTAGGAAATGAGAATGAGGCAAAACTGAAGCTGCTCTCTGGAGAAACTCCATCATCTGAGGAGACTCTCTTGGTTTCATTTTTACAAGAAACTATGAAGATGTTTCCTGTGGAGCTGGACTTGATGGTGGATGCATATGAAATATGAACATCATTTGAAAGCATGAAAGAATTTCTAGATAGATCAGTTTTGAATACTTCATTAATCTGTGTTGAGTGATGCTATCCATTCATAAACCAGAAAATAGTTAGGAAGAATTACTTTAAGTGGAAGATAACAGCACCAGGTAGTATATTTATTGATTGTGTTATTACAAAACTTGAATGAATCTTCCATCAAAGCCATGAAACATAAGAATAACGCAGTTATTCAAAAAGTCTTTAATGTTGCAAGTGTATTAGAAAAAAATTATTAATTTGGGGAGAAAGAAATCAAGAAAATCCAATTGATCAAAACCTACAAGATTCAGCTGTTTGGATTCCCTGTTCCCTCAGGACACTTTCAAACCTCTTCTTGAAGTACAAAGAGCTTCCCTAACTCAGGTGGATGAGGTTAGTGCTAACTGATGATGTGGCCTTAGTCTGGAAGAAAGGTGGGCAGTGGATCCAGAGGTAGTTCCTAGTTGGCCAAGGATGACTATGCTATGCTCTAATGTATGGAAATGCTGTGCTGTAATTGGATTATGTTATGCTGGCCAGAACTGGAATACGCTGTGGATGGCTGATAAGGAATAGTGCCTGTTGATGTAGACAAGCTTTGATTGGCAAGAGCAAGAAATACCTAGTAATGAATCAAGAAAGCAGTATGTACATGTTCCTATGTACTTATACACAGTGTTTTCTTGCTATTTGTGAGAGTCATGTTTTAGAACATCTCATGAATAGCAATGATTATAAACCTTATCTCTCATAAGAGATCATTGTCTGCTGTGACAGCCTTGTCAGAGATGTAAAATGCTTTCTTAAAGTTCCCAACAAAACTATACGTGGTGTGAAACCTTTTCTCTGACAGTCTTCATCACTTTTACTGGCACTTGTAACAGCATGGTCACAGTCTCACTGCTTGTAGTGGCACAGCTACTGTCACCTCTTACAATAGCATGACCATGTGCACCAAACCACTGCCACCACTCATCTTGTCATGGCCACTTGTACTACCACCACCACTGCTACCACCACCGCCACACCACTGGCAGCACCAGGAAAATATAAAGATTGGTGCTTTTTATGGATGGAATTCATGGAAAGAGAAAACTGAAGGTAGCAAGTCTTCTATCCAGATATGGAGTCTATTCTTGAATGTTTAAGCTGTAGGTGGTTCACAAACTGTGCCACCTTGCTCAACACTGAAGCACCTGTAGCCTCTAAAGAATATTTTCTTTTGATTATAAAATAAGCAATTTTGGCACTTGCACCATATTGATGCTGCATGCTGCATTACACATACCACTTTTATTTGTTTAAAAGTATGAAGTAATTTTAAAAAAATGATGATAATCTATCTTTTTAAGTATTACCAGGTTCTGAGAAGCCTATTAAGGATGTTTGCTAGCACTGAAAGTTGAGTGAAACATTGGGGAGAAAAATGAGAAGCAAGCAAAATCAATAAGACACATGAATGGCTGATATTGGCAAGAAGCTCTGCCCTTTTCTCTTTAGATGTCAGTTTTGGAATAGTACAAAGATAGCAAACTGCAAAGGCACCAATGCTTAGGCCCAATTGTTGTAACATGATAATCTAAATTGCTGAAATATGTCACTCAGAATGAAGTGGAGCTGTGTCACATTGGTTAAGTTGAATTTAGCCACCACTAAATAATATAGACTGAATTCATTGCAATGAATCAACTGGTACAGTATTCAGATTCAATGTCTGATTAAATAGAATGAATGAATAATCTATTGAATACCTGACACTGTTGGTAGGCACCCTTGCTTCCTCCTTTTTTTTTTTTTTTTTTTTTTTTTTGTCTCACCAAGACTTTTTGTACACACTAGACTTTTGTACTTACCATATCCTTAGTCTATTCTTTAAGTCACTTTTGCATTTATATGTAAATAATCATCTTGAATAGATATTTGAAGCTTGTAACACTTCTAGCATTTAATTTTGATTTTAGACTACAACCTGAATCAATAGCTACACATTTAATTAATTAGTTCAAGCACATTACTGGAGAGAAAAAAAAGACAAACACTAGCCAAATATGTTACTTGTTCTTTGCTTAGGTAAGATGCCCCTCCTAAACAACACATTTACTCTCAGGATGGTGGAGAGGAAGGCCTGCCATCGCCTTTGACCTCAAGTGGACCGATGATGGAGTTAATGAGGCAGCTGACCCGCACTGAGGAAGAACTCGAGAAGGTCAAGGTGAGTGGTGGTGAAAAAGCTCGTGTCCTAACCTAACCCTTATTACCCTGACTCTGTGACCCTTGACCTTTGTGGAGAAAAATCTACCTAAATACAGTAGCTGCCTGATCTCATGTGTGCCTCGTTCATGTGTTAGTCTACAATGTGTTGTTTTGTGGTTGATAAACATGTTGTGTGTCCAATTTCATCTCTTGTATTTTAAAGTTACCTAATCCTTGTATTGTATTTTATGTAGTGTTGTGATTTTTTTATGGATTACTAATATCCTATTGTGTTACTAGGCAGTATAGAGTAATAGTTAATTGGCATCTGAATTTATGTAGTGTATCTATAGAAGTCAAAGATTTGTGTGTATTTTGTATTTGTATTTTTGTGATCTATATGCATATGGTATATAATTTTCTTTCATTTGAGTTACCTAGTTAGTTTCTCTATGTACAACATGTTGGATGAGTTGATGACAACAAAGACGTGCAGGACGCTGGAGATATTATGTGGTGTTTTGGATTCATATCAAATTGCTTATCTCATTGACAGCCTTACTGCTGTTCCTGTATACTCAGAGAAGCACTTACATAACCCATATAAACACATAGTCTCTAGCAAGGAAGGGAGGTCAGTTAATTTACAGCCTTGCTATTGTTTTCTGTATGTTTAGAGAATAAATACTTGTACACACACATTCCTTTAAAGAAAAAAAGGGTATACCAGTAAGTTTACAACTTGCTGCTGCTCTTGCAAGTTTAGAAGAGAGAGACATGCAGGGAGTGGTGAGCTATTTCTGTCTTACATGAAGGATTCATTAAAGGAAGGATATTATGACTTTCATGTTTGATTCAGTAGTGGATTGGATATTATTATGGCTTTCATGTTTAATTCAGTAGTGGATTAGAAATATTCATCTTGAAATTTTTTCTGAAGTTCATGTACTGAATTATTTTTGTAGAGAATTTCTGAATTGGATCATCAGCATTATGCTCTTCCCAAAATTGTAAGTAAATTTGAAAAACATACAGGCTATCTTTAGTTTGATCCATGTGATGTTGGTATTACTTCCTTATAAGATCTAGATTCTGAGTTAGTTGTATGCATCTGCTTGGTGTAAGACTCTGCATTACATAAAACTCTTTGCTTCTCTTCCTTCCAATACCCTTTATGGTGAAGGTGATTGAAACTGCTGCAGTTTTCGTTCTTGGTTACCCTCCTCTTCCTCTTTCTCTTTCTCCTTCTCCTCTTCCTCCTCCTCCTTCAGAGAGGTTGAGATATTCTGATACTTTTAGAACACTAATTGATAAGTTTTCACACAATCTGAGGATTAGGCAACAGTGTGGGAGTCACCTCAGTTAGCTGTTTATCCAATTTAAAGAGAGTGTGGTATGTCATCTGCTGTGCCAGACAAAGTCTAACTGTGTTACTATTCTGCCTCCTCTGCCTTCTCAACATGCCTACAATGGCTACAAGCAAGAAAAGATGTAAGGAAATGCTTACATTATACAAGGATGGCCACAATCTCCCACTTATTTCCACCTAAACAGGAATTACACTGAGGACAACATTATGATTGGTGCAACACTTGAAGGACGCTGGTGAGGCTTATGCTGCACTCGCTCCTTCCCAAGTCTGGTACACCCCGTAAGATTAAAAAATTTTTTTTTTTTCTCGCAGTCAGTCTTGGTTGTTTAGCAGCCTGCCTAGAGATCAGTGCATGGGTTGATCAGACTTGGTAAGCAGGGTGAGTGCCACAGCAGTCTCACCAGCATCTTTAGAATGTTGTACCATCCACAATGTTGACCTCAGCCTAACTCTCATTTGAGTGTGAATTAATGGGCTACATTTCCCCTTGCTTTTAGTAATTTTAGGCATATTAGGACTGATAGAGGAAGTAAAATAATAATACAGTTAGCCTTTTGCCCGGGACACCAGACAACAGAGAACAGCTCTCTTTATATGAACTAAACAGCTAACCGAGGTGACTCTCACTCTGTCCTCTACTCCTCAGACAATGTAAAAGATTGCCAGTTAGTGTTTCAAAAGCATCAAAACATCTTGCCTTCTCAGAAGGTAGTTATGAACCTCTACCACTTATACAACACAAAAAGAAATGACATACTGTATACTGTCTCAGCTTCTCTATTTATCAGGTTGTAAACATTATCAGTTGTCAAAAGGAAGCCCTGATCAAGGATGCAAGTGCTACATGCCATGAGATTATTATAACTAGTGGGCTTCAGTAGGTAGTCACATGTTAGTGTTAGTGAAGTTATAGGCAATATCTTGGTGATAATTCGCAAAGCACTTTATGACCAAGTAATATCATTGATCTGTCTGATTTCTTTTGCTTATGGCAAGATCCAAATATTTGGAGGCTGAGTGGATGAGATAGTGCTGTTAACTTTTTTTGGTAGTAGATGGAGGGGGCACTGACACTCTTGATGGGTTTATATTTTTTGGTAGCAGCCAGAAAGGTGATTAAAAATTCCTCCTCCTCCAGCTAGGTAAGAAGGATTATATAACTGAATGTGAACCATTGTGTTGACATTTATCATCATATGTACTTGTTCTGCCTTGCTCTTTGGATGAAAGGCATATGGGTGCTAGACAGTAACCTGGTTAGCAAATGAGTTAGTTTCAAATTCTTTAAAAAGTAGTTTCAAGTGAAATAACCTTGTTAGAAAAGTGAATAGCAGGAATAAATATATATTGAGTCATGGTTAATCTTTTATAAAACCATGAGCTTGGCTTACTACGTTTTAGATTTAAAAATGCAAAATACGTTTATTTGCATTAAGTGATTACAAAAATCCATTAACAAAAAAATAATTTCGTGAGTGAACATATTGATCTCCAGTCCAGATCTTGTATCATAAGTGATGTTGTCTCAGTGTGGGAGAAACATGCTATTGATTGAGTGTTCTACATCTTAAAAGTAACTACTTTTCTTTTCACCTAATGAAGCTACCAGGATTGGATTTTGCTTTGGATTAAAGCCTACTTGTCTTTTGAAGGTAATGAAAGTATAGAGATGACAATCTACTGCAGTGTTAATATTGTTGCAGCCAATTTTATTCTTCCCTTTCCTCAACCTTATATTTTACTGATGACATGCAAAGTCTTTCTTCTAATGACTGTGGATAACATCAGGTACATTTGTTATTATATACACAGTATCCAACAAAAGAATCTTGACAAAATCCCAAACAAACCTAACATCGTAATGATATGGCTTGCCAAATACTGCAACTTTATTTTTTCCTGATATTTCTATATTGTACATCTGGCTGTCAGACTCTGCCCTACCACTGAATGCAAACCATAGGATGCCACATGTCTTTCCCTGGCAAGCAGAGAAGTTGAATCTACTACATTTTTACCCCACTCCCCTTTCTTTTAACTATTAAGCTTTCTATGCATCATTGCCAACTAAGATATCACAAAGAAAGTGAAGAAAGAAACTGTATCTTGGTTTTGGCCAAAGAAAATCATCTGAGGATGCAATTGGATATATAGAAGTTGAAAGATTTCATATTCAAGAGGCAACTTTAAAAATCTTGACAACACAGTGCATGAGATCAGCCCTAAATTTAGTCCTTTTATGTAAAACATAATGGGAAATCAAATACTTATGTTGGATAGTGTTTGTGTATATGAAACCTTTACCTGCCACTGAACTTACTGGACTTTTGCTGCAAAATAGCACATTGAAGGAGAAAGATATTAGTGTTGTAGTTAATTGTCTCACAAGCACTGTCTTTATGTTTGTGGCTTAATCACTACACAATGTTCTTTAGACAGCAAACAAAGACTGCATTAATATACATAATGCATTATAACTGCATCATAAGAATGAAATTATTTATAAAACCCACCATTTATTCTCCAATACTCAAAAATAACAAAAGTACTTTTGTAAAAGGATCTCTCAAACTGGCCTAGGGTGAGGAGTGCATCCAAACCCAGTGTGGTCGACATTCATTTCAGGGCACTGCACCCCTCTCCTCCCTTCCCTCCTTCCCCTCTCCTTCACCCTCCCCACTTTCCTCCCCTGGGGTGTGGGTCCTGAGGGCTGTGTCGTCCTCCCTTGGTGGTGCGGGTGCAGCTCTTGTGGGCAGCAGGGAGGCCATCGCTTTATACTGGCAGAGCCGCATTCAGGTGGGTAGTTTGGCCCACCTCACAACTGTTCTTCTCACTTCTTCTGTCTTCTAGTCTTACTCTTGTATTGCTTCTAGCCTTTCTTTCACTTATCTTGTTGATATTCTCTCTCTCTCTCTCTCTCTCTCTCTCTCTCTCTCTCTCTCTCTCTCTCTCTCTCTCTCTCTCTCTCTCTCTCTCTCTCTCTCTCTCTCTCTCTCTCTCTCTTTTCCTTTCTGTATACACACACACACACACACACACAAAGCTATAAGGGCAGTCAGCTTTAGCTTTGTTTTCCTTTGCAGCCTCTGCCTTGCATACACTCCAGTTGTTTGGGAAGTTACATAGTATAATTATTTGGGGGCTTGGAACACACATCATATCTATTGTACTGGTGCATATATAATCAGGATATTGTTATTACTACTACTAACTTCATTTATATGTAATGGGTTTCAGTTGTAGTTTTCATTGTGAATACTTTTCACTGTTTCAGTAAAGTTGTTCTACATGTTGGTTTGATTTAATTAACTGTTTCACATTCACATGTTTGATCTTAATTTGCAAATAAGGTTGGTGAAGATCTACAAAGAACTATAGAAAGTGTATTTGGTTGTTTTTCATCAAAGCATTAAATGAAAAGGGCTTGAATCTGGAAGTTTTAATGGTTCTGTATGTGTCATGAATGTTTTCTTGAAATAATGTGTACATTTTTTTTCTCAGTTCTGTGTTTGGTGATTCATAGCCATGACATGGAAGCTTTTATCATTAACAGTAATCTTGGGAAGTACAGATACCGTTGGTTTCTCTTTATAATAATATCTCTAGGAACAATAGATTCATCAGCTCAACAACATTTTGATTGATCTTTGAACACCTTAGTATCAAGCATGAGTAAAGTTGTGGCATTTTTAGTGCTTTGTCTCCCTGTCAGCTGTATGAGTAATGCTAATGCTTTTATCATTCTTACAGCTTCATTTGGCTTGCTTTTGTTGGTAGCTTGGGCTTGTGTACTGTCATGAATTTTGTTCTGCTGTGCTGCTCCAAAGTGAAGTATTTCAATTGCATTATGCTACTGGCTTCTGCTAATGGGATGTGCAAAAAGAGACAGAATATTTCTTTTGATAGTTTATATATTTTATTGTGTATCTACGTATATCAAGAATGAGATGATCTATTTAATTTTATTTATGATTTTACCTAGCTACTTGATTTTATTTGAGAATAGCAAGTATTTTACCTGTTAGTTTATTAAGCTGTTGTTATAGCATACTTTTATAGTGGCCATTAGAGATTCAATTCTCCAGTATAAAAAAAATTGTTTAAAGTTTAAGGGAGAAATATCACCATCCATCAAGAGTATTTCCTTATCTTATTACTAATTAACATCAAAGCACATTATCGAAGGGCAATACATCTTTATAATTGGATATTTAGAAACTTGACTGTAAATAACATAAAATATCTATCTATTTCAAGAAACACAAGGGAGAAGTCCAAGGTTTTGTCAGTATTATGAGATCCAGCCATTTGATGAAATAGGAAAGTAATGTTGTGATGTATGATGTATTGAACTGAGTAGTCTTATAAGTAAATACATAGATACCACATTGCCATATACTATGTACTACTCAGAGGTTAGGGGAGATTGCATAATTAGTGTGGTGACTAGCCAAACATGGATGCTTCAGTGTGTTACATGATCATACTTACTTGTGTGTTGAAAAGTTGAACTTCTGAAGAAATTCACAATATGATTTTATATTTTATATTTATTTTTTTCCATACACAGTCCAGCAGCTATGTAGCAAAATGAATGGTTGAAATTTGAGTGAGTGATAAGGTACAACAGAAAAGTTCTTTAATTGACATGAAAAATACCTTTCACTTTTGGTGTGATCTGGAAGCCTGACGTTGAACTCTCACCGAAAGACAAGACCGTGTTTTATTTCTAGTTCATTCTCTGTTACCCTTACATTAGGAATTTTATTCTCCATGTTGGTTAGGTTTTGAAATTTTCTGAATAGGAATAACTTGGGGACATTCAACCTTTCCAGATGCTTGATGAAAATTGCCAATTTCCAGTCAGCTACTACACTCACTGCATGTGTTGTTGGATCCACTTTAGCAATTGAACTTGGAGGGTCAATCACCTAGTAATCTTCAGTCACTTTTCAGAATGTTCATGGCATCCATGTATTTAAATGAATAAAGCAGGAAACTGGAATTTTGACATAAACATGATATTTTCATAATGTTTCTGTTCTTCTGTCGGTTCAGTTGGCAATTCCTCCCATATAAAACTATGGATATTTGGAATAGATTTGTGGAAGAGGTTGTTACAGCAACCAACATACATAAATTCAAGGAAATGTTTGTTATATTGAGATATGGAGAAGGACACTGTAAGCCCTCCTCGAACCCTGTATAATACAACTAGGTAGATACACACACACACACACACACACACACACACACACATCCATACACGCACACCACATGAATGTGTGTATTTACAACTAGGTTGTATTATTTATACATACTATACATTGGTAAGGGACAAGGAAAGTGTGTGTGTACTTGTCTTCATTGCTTACCATTTTAAACTTTATTTTATGATCGGAATTTAGAAAAGTCTTTCTCAAATGGTAGCAGAGGAACAAATCACAATATTTACTTTGTCACCTCTGTATTAATTGTCCATCCATTTTGATCAAGTCCCCATGGTAGCTAACTCTCTACACACAGACAGGATCAGCTACATCATCTCTTTCTTTACAAACTTTTCACTTTTCACTTTTGGAATTGAAAGAAATTCAAACAAAGAAAAGAAGTACAGGTAGATTGCACTAACTTAAGACATAATAGGATTAAATCATTTCATGAACACACATTATTGCCATAGATGTCATGCTGTAATGTTAGTTATGGGATCCAGTCTTCTTGCCTACTTCTTGTAACTTATCCACCTGAAGTGTCAATGTGGGCATTGTTCATGGTTAATTCTGGTCATTTGTTAAGAATGTGTTAATCCCTTTATTAACTTCCATACTTATGATTAATTCAGAGATGCAAATTTCAATACGGTTGTTTCATAATGTAAAGATTTATTCTAATGTCGCATACGAATCTTGATTTTTCTTTCCATTGATCCTTTTTCAGGCTCTTGTATTTGTTTTCCTGTTCTAATGTGACATAACATAACATAACATCGTGCCATACTCAACAACGGAGTGTTGGTGAAGCACTAATAGCGTCAACTTGAGCCTTGACATTTGGAGTAAGGTGGACAATACTTTTCTTCACCATGTCATGTTACCCAGCCATGGCTGACTGGCATTTATTTGGAGGTTGGGTGAACCTAGGAATGGGCAATGGTCCCAGAGAAATCCTGGCCTTGATCAGGATTAAAACCCAAGACTTCATGCATAGTAGTTAGACACACTACTGCCTTAGCTATTGTGAGAATATCTTTTGAAGGAATGCAGTCAACCAATATTGTTGTTTTCCCTCTTGATCTCACTATAGTTGTCATTTATGATTTAAGCTTGACTGGAATTTATTGGTTAGTTTTTGCCCAGTAATTTTTTCACTTTTATACAATTGGACAATGGTTTGCATACTCTGCACAAGTCAGAAATTATATTTTGAAACAAAAATGAGTTCATGAATTACATAACAATATGTGAAATTTAGGAAAAAATAATGAATATGTATTAGATACCTTTTACATGGTAACTATAACAGAAGAAATACATATTTGATCTTCATGCAAGAAAATTAGATAAATTTTGCTTTGAATTTCATAGTTTGTTCTATAGTGGCTATGTGTGAAGCAGATGTGTGCATGATATATATATATATATATATATATATATATATATATATATATATATATATATATATATATATATATATATATATATATATATAGATATATATATATATAGATATATATATATATATATAGATATAATATATATATATATATATTGTGGTTTGTGTGTTTGTGTGTTTGTGTGTGTGTGTGTGTGTGTGTGTGTGTGTGTGTGTTCCTATGTGTCCTGCTATAGTTAGAAAGCTGCATGAAGCTGTGTTTTAGATTTCCCATTTACAAAGTGATAATATTTATGTTCATTGCTTCAATGAATGGCAAAGCCTTGATTAATGCCACTCACTGCTAACAGATTAATGTTGGTGAACTTCTACAAGTCTTTCATTTGCACATTTATAGATATCAACTTTGTTTTTAATGAGATGGATTTCAATTAAGAGAATACATCAATTATGTGTCTGGATTAATTATGGTTTGACAAATAAGAGAAGAAATAAACTGAAGATTAATTATTATATACTTATGGACCTTAAGTTTGTTATTATTTGATAAAACCTCCCCCTAAAAAGCATCCATAAAATGCATGAAGAAACTACTTGTCATGGTGGAGCATTTTCTGAAAAGAAGTTCATGCATTGAGTAATAGACCAAATTTTACTTATATAGTGGGAGTTGTAGTAGCTGACAATTGAAGATTGACTGTAACAATAATCAAGACAGAGCAAGACAAACATGTCATCTTAACCACAGAAATAATGAAGCTTCCCATTCACAACCCTGCAGGCTCTCTATCACCGTGAGATCAACTGCCGGAACAACAACAACAACAACAACACTGCCACAGGCCGCCGCAATGGGGAGCTGGACCCAGAGGTGACGCTGCAGTTCCTCAAGTCTGCTATCTATTATTTCTTTACTGACCGTGATAATGCTAAAGGTCACCTGCGTGCTATTGAGAGCATCCTGGGCTACAGTGACAGTGAGCGCTACAATATAGGAAAGGTTATAAAGTGAGTGGTGAGATGATGCTAAGTCTATACGTTGATTTAACTAAAATTTTTCAGAGTACGGAGGTGGTGGTTTATGTTGCTTAATGTTTGCTTAATGTTTTTATGATGGGTGACGTTCCTTGTCATTCATTTATTTATTTTGTGATTAGAATGATTTATGGGTTCCATGATAGGTCATTATTTCTACAAGGTTTTTAATTTGTTTCTGTGATTTATAGATTATTTAATGAATGAGCAGGTGAGTTTGTAAGGAGTGTATATAAGTAGCTTATAAAGTAGTTCAGTCAAACATTTATTTACTGTACAAAGTTTGTTGCTCTCCTAATTTTACAGCAGAATTGCATAAGAGTCTCTGATAAACTGCCAAAAGTAAACTACTAAAAAGTGTATTCTTGTATTAATGGTTAGTTAACATAACATGTCAAATTTGATAGTACTTAGAGTATAATTTGAAGTAGGTAAAAATGTGTGGATTTTTAGCTAAATCAGATATGCTGCTGCTGATCCTGGCAAAACACTGGGGAAGGGGAAACTTTTGTATGTTCCTTTGAGTGCACGTATGCATGTATAGAGATATGGTGCTGTGACTGGTGTGTATTAGCCTCACCCCGTATGTGTACCTCTGCAACTTTTTAGTGGTGGTTTATCTCTTTATTTATACATAGTATACATACATGTGTCCACTTGAGATGTGAAAAGCAGATGTGCAGTGTGAGTGATAAGGGTCTCTTAAGATACATTATATACTACAAATACTATAAATGGCTTGAGAGAGAGCATTATTTATTAGCCTGTGATATATATAAAAGATTTGTGTACATTTAGATGCTACTCTCAGAGCTCATAGAGGCAGAATGCATACATGTTGTGCCAGTGTTGTTCCGAGGCACAGGGAGGAGGAGGGTTCTGTGGTTTTTGTGACTGACTAGGTTGAAGTAGTTTGAAAAATATTTATACAGTCACTCATAGTTGTCTGTCCAAAAGCTTGTATACTATGAACTATTTTTGTAGACTTTTGGGGAGAGTTGTGGAGACATTATCATTGCATGTAAATATATGGCACACATTATACATGTATTCTATTGCAACTTATTTTTTGTTTTCTTGTTGTAATTTTTAGTGTTGTTGAAGCTTCCTTACTTGATGTCTTGTGTAAACGTTTATCCTGTTTGTGCTGGACATGTGTTCTGCACATGTGCAAGGGGTGATGTTTGCATTGGAATGCACATCATCTTCATTAATTTGGTTGTTATTAAGTTATGCATGAATCACCTTGTGCAATTTTCATGTACAGCATCTACACTCTCATGGTTAGTTGTTGAGAATTGCTTTAAGAAGGTGATACATGTAAATTACATAATTATCTTTATTATTCTCATACTTCAGCCAGTGTATCTTAAGCACCTTCACATAATGTGATGATTTATGGCAAATGAATGAAAATGAAATAACATATGCATTTCTTTTCTGTGATTCTTATTGCCTTTTTAGTTAGCTATGTTAGTGTGTATTAATACAATTTGTTTCCATTTGTATTTTTGTTTAATACTGTGTTTTGGGGCAAACTGGCTTGATAAATGCTCTCAAGATCTAAGACTGTATAAGCACTTTTCCTGTTCATTATTTCTTGTTAAAATCCAGTGTGGAGGGAAAGGATGGGATCCTTGGTTTCATGAAATGGTAATGTTGATGACTGGTTGACACTATCCTGTTTTGCTATGCAATCTCTGGTTGTTGTTCTAGGCCATTTGCTGTTTTGCCGTGAAAGTACATAACTTATGTACTCAGAACAAAGGTGCTCTGCCTCTGCATCGAAATATCTTTATATAGAAGCTTTTAGTCTGTTAGAAGAAATGATAAATTGTCTTTCCACCAGGCCTCTCAATAGTGTGCTTCATAATGAATGCTTCAGGTCTAGCTTAGGATGAAGATTTCTAACACATCTCACACAATAATGCATATGACATTTTTACACCACAGAGAGAAGTTCATTAAGTTGTGTTTTGTGTTTATGTAACCTTGTATGCTTGTGAGCCATAGTATACTGAAGGAGCTGATTACCTGAGGCATACACGAGAAGACCCATCCATGGAGTAACAAGCAAGTTTACAAACATGAATCTTGCTACAAATAAATGCAGGATAAAAAGTGTAGTCCCAATATACTATGTAATGTGTGATGGTTTGATTATACTACTCCAGTTTGTGGAGTTTTCCCTCCATCCTTTCTTCCCTCCCTTTTTTCCCTCGTGGAAGTACCAATCTTTTACTGTATATTATCCTATTTATATCTGGATAGAGGATAACTAGAGCTAAGATTGTCATAGTCATTGTCTTACATGCCAAAGATTACCAAGACATTAAGAAATCCATGAATAATGGAAAAATTTTGAAAAAGAGATGATTGATGCATTATACTCTCCTTTTACTTAATTTGCCACTGCTTAATTTTATTTCAAAGATTTAATTGTTAACATCAATTTATGTCAATTAATGTAAATGTTTTCTCTATACATAGTTGTTTAATTTTACAGGTCTAATGGAAGAAATTTTTATATATACTATGTATGTGATAAAGCAGCAGAATTGTGATCTGAAATTCTTTGCAGACTAGTAGGAAATGAAAACAAAACATTATCTAGAACCAAAACATGCATTATTCCATTATTACAAAATGATGAGTTTATAGAGATATACACAAATCATAAGGCTTTAGTGCTATGTATGTAGTACAGTACAGTAGGTAGTGATATTAAAGGTACAATAATAGATGCCGTGATAAAGGGGTAAAAAGGATTAGAGCTGCACTGGAATGCATTCATACTTGACCACATTTTTGGCCCATCAGGCAGAAGGAACAAAGGGTTGCTGTTTTCCTATCATTATCTTAGTGTACTGGTCCCAAAGAGTTATAATTTTGTATGTAGCCTACAGTATTGTGTATGTATAGCCTCGATCATAATACTGTAAGAAACCTGTATCATATATGAAACTAAACTAGAAATTTGAAAACTGATCATGAAAAATACCACAAAGTTAGACATTTTTAAACTTATTGTACATGCTCATGAAATATTCATAATGTTCCAGCTTGTGTCTCCCCTTTTCTTAATTTCATTTGTACAGCTTGAATATATGTATAATACTGAATCAGGCAGATGAATGGATTGGTTAGGTTATGTTCTTCAAAATCAAGTAATAAAAAGTATGGGAGCAGTAATCTCCTTGCCTATCTATCAGCATGTCTAGTATTGTTCCCCACTCTGAACATAATAACATGAGAAAACAACCATTAGGCTGATGAGGACGCATTTGCCATCATCCTTGAGCAAAAGGAAGGGGAGGTATAGCTAATTACATGTCCATTACATGTCCATTACATGATTACACACACATACACACACACAAATCATTGTACATCAGTAAATATTTGTATGCCAGGACATGATGAAAGTGCTTCCCAAAAACATGTATGTATATTATTTTTATGCAAAAATTTATTGCTTTCTGCAGTCCAACATAAAGCCATTGTCAACTTAGAATTACAGTCACTTTGTGGAAGTCCCACTCTCTTCTCTCTCTCTCTCTCTCTCTCTCTCTCTCTCTCTCTCTCTCTCTCTCTCTCTCTCTCTCTCTCTCTCTCTCTCTCTCTCTCTCTCTCTCTCTCTCTCTCTCTCTCTCTCTCTCATAATTTAACTCATAACTTTTCATATATTGTCATATGTTATAAGAAGGTAGAACTGGTTTTAGATTTGAATGAAAAAAATATTCCGATTGACTCCATGGTTTCAATTATATCCTTGCTTTGTGGTGTAATTTGAATGTACAAAATACATATATAGCACCTCTAACAAAAACTTTAGAAAGTGGGGAATATAAAGTGATATAAACTACATTATTGTGGGTCTTTTTTTTAAGAATTTTATGTAGGTGCATACTTGATAATTTAAAGAAATGGAGAATAGACTGGCAGTTATTGATACTTAAAACAAAAAACAAAACAAAAATTATTCAGGCCATGGCTTGATGGCTTGGAGGCACCTAAGTGCCCCTGGAACCTCAAACCACAGCCCCTAGACCAACAAAATTTACCTGGTTCTCTTCTTCCTTTCCTCTTCCTCCCTTCACCCTATCTTCTCAAGGTGTGAGAGCCAATGAGGTTTAAGGCTGGGTCTGTCCCAGTCCTGAATGCCCTCAGTGGGCTATGAGGCATAATGTTAAGTTTTTGCTCTTACATGAGGTCTCATAGAAGTGGACCTCCTTATCTCCCTCCTCTTAACCAGGCTTACCATGGCTGATTATAAGAGAAACTGGCAAAGATGCTGCAGAATGTTTAACTTCATGGAAGCTGTTTTAGCAAGAGATGAAATGAAAAGTTCTTATTTTAGGTTATGAGTAAAGGAGAGACCAAGGATATCCATTGTAGTAGAGGGGAAGAGCTGGGTGTCATTAAAGAGGAGGGGATAGTTGTCTGGATGCTTTATGTTGAGTTAATGGATGGAGAAATTGAGTTTTTGAGGCATTTAACACAACTAAGTTTTCTCTGCCCCTATTAGAAATCTTAGAGAGAACAGAAGTCAGGCGTTCTGTGGTGTCTCTGCATGAACTGTTAACATCTTGGTCTTGGTTATCTCTGGAAAGACATGGAAAAGTGTAGATTGGTTTCATCAGCATAGAAATGGATGGGGTAAGAAATTTGGTTTAGATCATTAATGAAAATGGAAAGAGTGGGTGATAGAATAGAACCATGAGGAACATCACTGTTAATAGATTTAGGAGAAGAACAGTGGCTGTCTACCACTGCAGCAATAAAATGATTGGAGAGGAAACTTGAGATGAAGTTGAAGAGAGAAAGATAGAAACTGTATGAGGACAGCTTTGAGAACAAAGCTTTGTACCAGACTCTATCAACAGCTTTTGATATATCTAAGGCAACAGCAAAAGTTTCACCAAAATCTGTAAAAGGGGATGATTAAGACTTCGTGAGGAAAGCCAGAAGATCACCAGTAGAGTGACCTTGACCAAAGCCACAATAGCAATCAGATTAGAAGATTGTGAAGTGATAGATGTTAATTATCTTCCTATTGAGGATAGATTAAAAACTTTAGACAAGCAGGAGATTAAAGCTATACGATGGTACACAGTTTGAGGGATTAGAATGGTCACCCTTTTTAGGGACAAGCTGAATGTGGGCAAACTTTCTGCAAAAAAAGTAAAAGTAAAAGTTCATGGATAGAGTTGAAGGAATTTGGCCTGGCAAGGTGCAAGCACGGAAACACAGTTTTTTAGAACAAAAGGAGGGACCCCATCAGGTCCATAAGCCTTCTAACAATTTAGGCCAGCAAGGACATGGAAAACATAACTGCAGAGAATTCTAACCAAAGGCATGAAATAGTCAGAGGGAGGAACAAGCCCACAATCATCATGGCAGTGGTGCTATCACGATGAAAGAAAGGAGGGAAAGATGAAGAAGTAAAGATACTAATGTTTTTGGCCAAATGTCAAAAATCTCCAGGGGAGTCGGAATTTGCAAATTTCTAGGCATTTTCTAGTTATGAAATAATGTTTAGCAAGTTGTAGAATAGATTAGTATGATTCCGGACAGAAATATAAAGCGCACGAGATTCAGGTATCTACTAGTGGAAGGCACCATTGTGGAAAACCTCTCTATCATGTATAGTACGAGAACAGGCTGGGTTAAACCAAGGTTTGGAAGATTTAGGTCGAGAGAAAGAGTGAGGAATGTACGTCTCCTTGCCAGACACTACCACCTCTGTTATGCGCTCAGATCTATCTGATCTACCAGCAGGTGATAACATTTTGAGTATTATAGGCTACACGTGAATGTATTCACTGTCGTGGTCGCCTAACCAGCCTTTTCCCTGCGGAGCGAGCTCAGAGCTCATTTTATGATCAAGAGGAAAAATCAAGGCGATCATCTTTGTGGACTTGGACAGTAGATGTTATGAGACAGCAAAAATATTTTACACGTGACTGGACAGGAGGCGCGCACCACACTTGCGGACGTGGCACATGGCAGGCATCCATGAATCACCCCCGCTGACGTACTATTTCTATTCACTTGTGACATTTACAGAGTTTTCGTATGACAAGGTTGTTTTTTGTTCTGCCGTGCTATAGTGGTGTACGCGCTGGAAGATGACGAAGAACGAATCTATAGAGATTCTAGGAAATATTTTAATGCTGCATGCTTGCAAATTTGCTAATTCTTTCAGGTAATAAGTTAATTAGTTATTCTGCTTTTGACGAAAGGCTAGAATCAACTCATGAAGGCAACGACGACCATTTAGCCCAAGAATTCTAGCCGCTATAGATGGTCGTCATAACACATCATCGTCGCCGTCATCGCCATCATTATCTTTATTATAGCGTGTCACAAAATATACAAACACTGACATGCGTAGTACCCAAGTACGATAGCAAGTTGTTAGATTGGTGCGTAGGGCCTTATATAATGCACACAGGGCTACAAGGCTATCTCGGGAACACTTGAGAGGGCGATCTTTACCTCCCCCCCCCCCTTCCACCCCTATTAGGTGATCACACTCCACAACACCACCCTGCCAACACACCACACCGTAGAACTAAAAACTCTAGTATTCAAATATAAATCCATCATGCAGAGAGGTATTAAATGTGTGCATACGTGTAAGTGTGACAATTTGGGTGAAGACAGTGCCATAAGGTGAGGTGTGAGTGCCATCCCTAAAGCGAGTCAGGCTATGTAGTAGTAAAGGTTGTTATGGCGGCTGCAGGGGCCAATGGTGCTGATCCGCCTGGTAATATTTACTGTTTTTCTCTGTTATCTCTCAAAACTTTTCTCTGTGCCACTGGTGATAAGTTCATAAAGGTATCTGCTTCCCATCAGTAATAAGACAAGGTTGTGGTTCAATTGTGTTTGTGATAAATTGTAATTTTCTTCATTGTTTGGATCCGAGGCAAAACATTTGGGTTATTTGTGTCTATCAATAACGTGTGGTTGGTAGGCAATGATCCGTGTATATGTCAATAGGTAAGACTTATGTAATGTCTGGGTATATCATACAGCAGCCCTACAGGGTTAGGCTTAAGTATAAAGTGGATAAATAGAGATAAGTACTGCTATCAGTCAGTGCATGTCTTGCATCATTATAAGTATGTACCCAACTGTACTCTTAGCGTCAGGGACATCATGATTTTGCTGGTGTTATCAGATCAAGCTATGTATTGGAATAATGTACGGTTACAGAAACGGATTCCTACTTTTGTGTGTGTATTATGTTTTCATAATTTCCTTCTTGGAAAATATTAAGACGAGGCACACATCTGTAGTTACTTGTGTTTTTGGCTCTTGACTCCAAACAAACTTGGGGGCCTGGTAGAAGAGTGGAGTTTTGGATGGGGAAAGTTAAAATATGGTCAAGTGTTACCTCTTACTGTGACAAATAAGTGGGAGTTATTGCTACTGTTGTTATGATGGGCATCATCTTTGATACAATAGGAAATCCCCATAAATCGGTTGGGACACTGATCTAACTTAGCATCTCCAACTGTAACCTTTAGATTGTTAGATAATGCTAGGTTAGATTAGCTAAAATATGGTTTAATATCATATGTTACAATTAAAGGTTAGTAGGAGTTATTGCTGCTGTTTTTATGATAAACACTACCTTTGATACGACAAAAAATCTCCAGAAATCTGTAGTCTATGCTTCCTAGTATTACCAAACCTAATCTAACCTGGATTGGGTTAGGTTAGACTAGGTCATGCTAGGCATCTGTGATAACAACAGCCCACTGTACGTTTACAAAAGTTTCAATCAAATTTTTTTATATCAACAATTTTTTTTTCATTTTTTGCTTTGCTGCAGGTCACTTAAGTTGCTTTTTCACACCCAATGCCACATCAGCTCTCTTAATGGCCTCCTAATTCTTCAGTATGTTGACTTCTGTAGATTTTGCCATATATATATATGATGTTTGAGTACCTAGTCAAACTTTTGTGTTCAAGTATTGAGTCTTAATAGTGTGTGTGTGTGTGTGTGTGTGTGTGTGTGTGTGTGTGTGTATGCACACACACAGCATAGTGTAGTGGTTAGCACTCTCGACTCACAACTGAGAGGGCCCGGGTTCGAGTCCCGGGCATGGCGAGGCAAATGGGCAAGCCTCTTAATGTGTATCTAGCCCCTGTTCACTCAGCAGCAAGTAGCTATGGGATGTAACTCGAGGGGTTGTGGCCTCATTGTCCTGGTGTGTAGTGAGTGACGTGGTTTCAGCCCTACCTGAAGATCAGTCTATGAGCTGTGAGCTCGCTCCGTAGGGAAAGGTTGGCTGGGTGACCAGCAGGCGACTGTGGTGAATAACACAAACACATCTAGTTTATCCTCATTGAGAATCTTTTAAGCTTTCTTAAACTTTGCCATTTTGTCTTGTGAAATGTTATTGATTAAAGTTGAAAATGGAATCTAACTTGGTTTCATAGAGTTATTTATTTCTTTATCTCTTCTTTATATATGTTTTTTTAATGGTGGTTTATATAACATTTGGTTTCAGGCGGGACACACGAGTCAGTCAGTGTTGGAAGGAAACGAAGCCATGCTGAATCCCTGCTTCCTATCAAGCCGATGAAGGAGCATGTCTTGCCCATCACCCCGCCCCTCAAGAAACCAGTAATACGTAACTCTTTTTTGTTTTGATTTATGGTGTGTAAGGTCTTGTAGTTTTGGTGGTAACATTAGATTGTTGTGTTTTAGGGCTACATTGATAAAAATCTTAATTGTGAGATAGTAAAGTAACTGTTGCAGGTCTTTTCAGCTCTTGCTGTAAGATGAACCATTGGGAATGCCATTATTGAAGAGATACTCAGTAGAATGATTTGAATTTCTTATGTTGTACTTTTTTTTTTTTTAAGTCATCTTAAATTTTGAATAACACTTGAGAGGCAACACAAGTTTATCTTTCTTGGTCATTTATTAGTCTAAATGTTACTTTCCAGTATTTATGTGTGCTATATTTCTGAAAATTTTGATGAAATTCACAGAATATGAAACTTATTTTTCATTTTATTGTAAAGATAACTTTGAGTGTTCTATCTCATTTGCTTAGATGTTTATGTTGTATTTCTTCTGTGTATAAGATAAATTGTTTTTAATCATGGTCATGTGATGATACCACAGGATGTTTTACGGATGAGAACAGTGATACAGAGTTATATGATGTGTATAGGTTTGACTTGGGATGATTACATGGTTGGCCAGTGATCATTGTGATATGAGGGTGCAAAACTTCTTTTAGTGAAGTGATATGAAATAGGTGATTGAAATAAGGTTACTTATGATCCTCAAATACCTTGATGTGTTCCCAAATTTGAAGGGAGGAAATATTGTACTATATGTCCCACACCGTCCCTGAGTCTGTAGATCTGGCTGTGTAGTAGACCCTGAGTCATAGTATGTTGCTAGTATTTGGTTCATCCAGGTGAGATCAGTCAGTATGATTAAGTGTGTGTGTGTGTGTGTGTATATATATATATATATATATATATATATATATATATATATATATATATATATATATATACACACACACACACACACACACAAACACACATGCACACATTTCTTTTCTTTTTTAATCCTTTCTTTTTGAGCATGTGACTGTCATATGTTTAGATTGTATAAGGCACTTTATACAATCAAGACCAGACATTACTTTAGATACAATAAGGTCAATGACTTATCAGTTTTTACTTGTTAAGTTGTAGGATCATGGTGTCTGGAGTGAGGAAACTGATTAGATATTGAAAGAGGTGACAGTTTTTACAGATAAGAAGCATCTTAGTCAAGTTAATTATACTTTGTAAAAATGTCATATTTTCTGATGTCATGGTACATTAGATACATTAATGGCCTTCAAGTTTACATTCACATAGTATTAGTTCTCAGAAAACAACGTTTTGGGAAATTAGAACTGTGTTATCTTTTTTATTTATTTATTTACTGTTCCTGAACTACTTAAACAAGGTAATGACCTTGACATCTTTCTCTTGCATTATTGGTGGTGAAGTAGGTGGTGTGATGGACTTTTGACTCTGGTGCGGTAAAGCTTATCTTGTCATGTCCTGTTGCTCTTCAGTACACTTAGAAGTGTGTGGCTAGCCTGCCCTCCACTGCCACGCTGTATACTGACTGACCAGTAGTCTTTACTGTAAGAAAAAATATTTTGTAGCAAGTTTGGGATTTTCAGTTTTGTACAAAGACTAGAAAGCCTTTTGTAATTTGTTTTGTATAACATGCATACGTTATTCACTATTAATGAGCTTTTGACCAACAGTTCTACTTGCAGTAGTCTGAAATTAGTATGCATGGTGTTAGTTAAACTTCCTGTAGCTTTAGTTAAACTTCCTTTAGCTTTTGTAACACTTTCATATCAGCACAGTACTGTCTCCAAGTTGCGATCATAATGTTGATGTTGTGGGTCACACACATTGAAAATTGCAAATCTTGAACCGTTTTTCTTGTGAAAACTGAAAAATGTTGACACCTAGTCAGAAATGTCATTTTTTCATTATTTTCATCAGTTTTGCCCTTATTTATACACACGACTGCAATAATGTATATACAGTGGGGCTGCCTATTTGAGTGGTTAGTTGGTTCTGGACAAACACTTTTAATTATAATTGGTTCTGGCCATTTCCCCCAACTGCTTTTTGTCACATTTTCTTCTTATTTTTTCCTGATTCATCCAGGAAAAAATCACATACCTAAATTTAAATATAAATTTTGGAAAAAAAAACATAGAAAAAAAATTAACGAAAGCAGGTGCTTCAGTGGGCATTATGATTGTTAAGCATGTTATCAGACTCCTGGAGCAGCAGTGCTGGTGGCAGTGTTGCCAACACATGTTCATCTTCATAGTGGTGATCTTGTTTGTATCTCTGGTGGAGTATGAAAGTACTCCTAAGGGTGTAGTGCATGTATGGTTTAAGACAGAGTTGACAAGTGGGCTGCCAGAGTAGAATAGTGTAACTATCACCCTCTTAAACCACAATTGTGATTAGAATGCATAGTAAAGGCAGGATGATCCTGTTTGTTGAATAGTATTTTAGTCAATGCCTTTAAATGTTTCAAAAGCTTTATAGTATGAGATAATGTAGTAATATATGATGTATGTGCTTAATCATGATTAGGTAAATTATTGTTAATATTGAGTCATGAGGAAAGCATGGCAGAGGAGGCAGTGCTGATATTTTGAACAGTATTTTCTTGTAACCAGTAAAGCACAACAGACAGCAGCATGAAGCGAGCCCACCACCAAGCCTTCCCACCCGTACCACGCACCGGGGTAGGCACCACTGACTCTTTCTTTTCACAACTTTGCAAGCTGTTGTAGGATTTTTACATTGCACCTCAATTGACGTTGGTGTTTTCACAGATGCACTGTTTATGTTTATTTCTTCACTCAACCTACAATTTTGGATCATGAATGTGGATCTTTAATGGTGGGCTGGCTAGCTTAACTTTTTTCTTATTCATTGAATTATTAGTATGATATTTCTTCTGGGAATTAAGGACACCATGAAGATCATTTCTATCCCATAAAATCTGATCTCTGATTCTTTAATTTTTTCCACCCCTTTTATCCCTTTCAAAAATTTTAAAAGATTAAAATTCTCACTAGTCCTGTTCCTCAAGCAGGAAATTTGTTTTGTGTAAGAACTTGGTTCCATCCTTCAACAAAGTAATGTAAATGTGAAAAAAAATTGAGTCGATGTTTTTATACTTTTGAATCTAGATACCACCTTTGAAATGGAAAAAAAAATTCTTTGAGATATCAAAGAAGGCTCATTATTTTATCAATTTGAAAAATTTGAACCATAATGTTTTTAATTGAAATTGGGTAAAAATAGGTGGAGTAGAAGTAGTAGTTTGAATGTATATATATAATTTGTGTTTTGAAATATGGGTCCACAGAGTTTTCACAAACTTTTACTTATATATACTCAGCCATAAGCAAGTGATATAATGGTTTTTACTTATTCATTTATTATTTTTGAGCACTCCTGATACAGAAGGTAATAATTTTTCTCCATATCTTATTCATCATGTATTCAGGTCCTGATCTATCCGAGCATATGTCTTTGGTATTATATTTAGAGGATATCTTAGTTGCCCAAGCTACTCATTGTTGGAAGTTTTAAATCCAAATTTTCCAGGGGCATGATCTTCACTAGTTTCCTTTGTGTTTGTTGCTTTCTTGGGTTTTGTCTTCTGTGTACTTTTGTGTTGCCACATGTCTTTTTGCAACTCAAGAGAATGGTTCAAGGCTTTAGAGTCTAATTATAAAACTTTCAGCAGACTTGCCTTCTGGTATGCAAAATTGTGATTTGGGGTGATTATTTGGGCAACAAACTGGATCTTTGACAACCTTAAAAACTTGGTCTTTTGTGCTCTTTTTCCACTTTGAAGGGAAGTTTTCATTAGAGTTTTGAGTCAGTCAACTTCGTCTATATGGTTCTGGGCATGTCTTTGGGTGAGACAGTGAGCCACCTATTATTCTGAGAGTATTTTCTAGTCTTAGCAGAAGTTTTTCTCGTCGGAGAAGGACCATAGTATGTGTGGCTCCAGTGGGCATTTCATCATGTTGATCAGCTTCTTGGTGTGCCTCAGTCGCTTGTCCTGCATTGCTTTTGACAGAAATTGTCCCTTTCTCATCTTGTATGAAATGTAATGGATGTCCTCATGCACCACCAGCCTGATGAGCTTTTCATCCATGCCTTCCTCCCTTGCAATGGCACACATTGACTTGCTGAGTTCATTGTCATTGTTCTGAACTTCGGTGACAAACTCTAGCGTTTTGATGGTGTGAAATTGTTGATCATGCATTTTCCTCTCTGATGTCGCCTCATAGTCGAATCCTGAATCTTCCAGTTCCTTTCTGACCTTTTCTACCATCCTCCTGCTGACGCTGAGAAAGTCTGACATCTCTTTATTTGTCCTTCTGGTACGTATTCTAAGGAGAACTCTGTGTCTCCTCCACAAATTTGCAAGTTCAAAAATGTCCACAGTCAGTTATTCCATTGAAAAAATGGAATTATAGTTGTATTCATGAAGATAAGACTGACAATGAAAGTAAAAATGAATGTACATAAAATTAGCAGTTGAAAATTACAAACAAATATTGTCTGCATCCTGTATATATATAATATACACAATTGTGTGGCTGCGGAATGAATTTCAAGGTATGGTGACTGTTGTTTGAGTGGTACACAGGAACTCATGTGAGACATCTGGTGCTACTCAATGAAGTGTGTATAAATGAAAAAAATTGTAAGTTAACCATTGGTTTGGATTTTGGACCTCGTGTAATTTAGAGAAATGCGTAAAATAAACTTGCGTAAAATAAACTTGCGTAAAACAAGAATGACTTAAGCAATGGGGCCCCCTGTAACACATTTTTCTACAGTACAGTTTCCATCTAACATGGTGTTCACATAAAGCATTGACTTGATGTAGCGTAGTAGAGTTTCGTCATGGCGCAGTGTTTGCTTGGTGGTGGGTTGAGGGTTTGTGATAGTGACCGTTCACTTTTCTTTATATTATATTTATACTATTTTTATATTGTATCTATATTTTGATATCATTATGGATATCCTGCTCGGGATGTTTCTGCATGGTTTCTGTGTTCCAGGCCTCATAGCTTCAATTGCTGGCTACTTGGCTTGGTCTGTCTTGCCCCTTGATGACCTGTCTTCCTCACTCCTACTTGTATTTTAGGACTGTGTACACTTGTACCCATTTACATAATATACCAAGTGTATTTCAAGGTTTTTACAAAACCTGTGGCTGCCTCCAAGTCACCACAACAGGTTGGCAGGGCATGGCAGGAGGGCTGTGGCTTACATGCCAATGTTTGATTTACGTTATTTTTGTTTTACTTGACCTCTTCAAAAATGCAATACTTGTGTAAATTGAGTTGTAGATATATATATATATATATATATATATATATAGTAAGTCCTTGTTATACGGTACATATGCGTTCCTGAAAACCTTACTGCAAACCGAAATTACTGTATACCGAACCCATTATAACATGTAATAATAGCATATGTGTTCCAGCAGGTTGAACCTTAAGCCCCCATTACACCTATACGGTTTTCTACGGCCAACTTGACCAACAGTGCCATAGGAAATTCTGGCCGGATGACCAGAGCTATTACATGTATTTGAATGGCCGGAGGCAATTTGGTCAGTCTGGCACTGTTTGTGGTGGAGGAAACATGTCCATTCCCGACGACACTCTCATTGCAACTGCTCTAGCGTGCTACGCAAAGAATATAAAAAATAAAAGGAAGATTTGGTCCAAAGATTGGCTGCGTAAACGGCAAAATTATTCACATATTAACTTAATGAAGGAACTACAATTAGAAAAAGATGACTAGTTCAACTATATGCGAATGGACCATGACACTTATTTGGAGCTTTTAAGTCATGTCTCCCCTTTCATAGAAAAACAGGACACTCGCATGAGAGAAGCCACTATGGTGACCTTCCACTATGAGAGACAGCCTCAGACTGAAGCTATACTGTACGGCGAGCTATTACATGCTCTGTCTGTAGCCCTGATGTACGATGGCTGTATGGCGAACTTATGTCTCGATAAAAGTTCATCCGGCCTGCCGTGGGTGAGCGTTCATACGGCCGATTTGTTATTACACACTAAGGTTTGGACGTATGCTAGCGCCGCGACCAACGGCACTGTAGGAAACCGGATAGGTGTAATGGGGGCTTTACAGACATGAAAATAGTCATATAAAAAAATGTTTTGACTTGTGGCAGATGTACCTTCTCCCTGCTCTTTCCTCTTCAAAATATCTAATTTTACCTCCAATGTCAGATTACTCCTCCACAAAAAACACACTGTAAGGATTTAACTTGTGTTCAATGGGAAATGCGGGAAGAGACTGATTGTTGTGGTGGCCGCACAGCGTGGTGGTGCTATGGTATGGTGTGAACAAAACCCAAGCGGATACTGTATCTGTGAATTTTTCTTACCTAAATAAAATCAAGGGTAGTAATGTATCAGTTTATATAAAACATAACATTAATATTAACTTCACATCACCACATATTGTCTTCTATTTCTAAAAATAATTCTACACGTGTTCCTTCCTATCTGAGCCCAGGTCTCCGACATACCTATGCTAATTCACTTGTAATTGACTTCTGCTGTACAACTTAGTGACAAATATACCCACAAAACGATCAAACTGCTGCATCTCCTTAATCCCACTAATTACCACTACACCCACCAACACTCCAGTTTGCCAGTCACTATGACCATGAACTACCAAAACACTGAAAATACCGTTCCCATACACGGGCCGGTACAATTAATGGCAAATACCGTAACTGTGAATTTAACGGATAAAGAATTACTGTATTAGGAGGACTCACTGTGTGTATATATATATATATATATATATATATATATATATATATATATATATATATATATATATATATATACAGTAAGTCCTTATTATATGGTACTTCGTTATCTGGTAAATACTTTTATAGGAATTATTCTGCATGCACGAGAGACAAAATTGTTGTTCAAACACTGCAACTATGAATATAAATGTTCTTCTTCATTTTCCATTACATGCTTCTATATTTTTTCCTTGTGAAAACGAGAATTATGAGTAATTATGAAAACACATCTTCCACATGCTATTATGCTATTTCTCACTCATCTCGCTTATTAACTGATTTTCTATTTCCACACACTTCATAAACATCACAGCAGCAATTTTTTCTTTATAAATCCATACACAAATTGTTTGGGGATCGGAGAATTGTTTGGAAGTCGGAGCAGCAGATTAGTGAGTAAAAAATAGCATAACATGTGGAACATGTGTTTTCATAAATACTCATATTTCTCGTTTTTACAAGGGGAATATGTGGGAATGTGATGAAAAAGAAAGAAGAACAATTATATTTTACACCGTACCGTAGTGCCACCACAACAATCTTCTTCCTGCGTTCTCCCAATGAACACAAGTGAAATCCTTACAGCGTGTTTTTTGTGGATATTATTATCACGACACACAGTGACGCACCAATAATGGCCTCAAAATGCAGCACCTTACATTTTTTATATGACTATTTTCATGTATTTTTGTCTGTAGGGTGACTTTCGACACAGTGGAACACATTCCCTATTAATATATGTTATAATGGGTTTAGTTTGGTATATGGTAATTCGATTTGCAGTAAGGTTTTCAGGAATGCTTATGTATCATTTAAAGAGGACTTACTGTTTATATATATATATATATATATATATATATATATATATATATATATATATATATATATATATATATATATATATATATATATTTGGGGAATTTCTGTGAAATGTTTTATACTTATGAAGTTGATTGGCATATCCAGCTGTAGGAATTTTTCCACAATTTTCATATTTTTCCAATTTTCATGGTTTCCTGACTGACTGGCCCCCTTAACCAAAATTTTTCATATTGAAAGATTAAGGAATATTTGTTTAATCTTTTAATTCCTTGCATATCATTATGCCAGGTGCATTGTGTAAAAAAATGAAGTGGAAGGTGGACCATGAATAGGTATACCAAAGAAGACACAGCACCAGGGTCTGGGAAAGGCCTAGAAATGAGAGGACTCAACATACAATTTGCACAGTCCAGTGGAACTTGGTAAGCTGCCTTCAGGTGACAGAATGCTGACCAATATTAATATGAAATATGTTTCAAAGCAATTGTCAAAGCTTTCTTACTCCATGTGCCTTTTACAAATTTACCTTCATTCCACCCTTAATGCTTCATTGCTTGCATAGGGTTGAACCAGTGTACAAATACACACCATTTCAAGTACTTGGGGCAAACCTTATAGCCTGGCACTTCCTTTACTTCTGACAAGATAATGAAGTAGCCTATATTGCCTAAGCTTTGGTAAATTATTTGTCCTATGGTTTAGATAATTAACTAATAGACTTCAGTACTTTCTGGAGGCCAGGATGACTGGCCCCTGCTCTTGGCAGGGAAAGATGGATATAAAAAATAAATGAATGAAGATCTGTAGGTCATGGTACATCCTTCACTGCTCCTCAGACTCTCAGGATCTTTTGTTTCCTGCTGCCATTCCATTCACTCACCAGTCATCCACTACCTCTTGCTATTAACAAGTGGCATTTCTCTTCTTATGAATTACAGACTGTAAAGGGGCTTGTGTTATACATTTTATGCATAATTATCACACTATGAATGGTCATACTTTAGGTGTAATATAACTCATATATATATATATATATATATATATATATATATATATATATATATATATATATATATATATATATATATATATATATATATGAAACGTGTATTATAAGTGGCATGCTTCATCTATTTAGAGTGTTTGACATATTTTTATGCTGATACTTAAGAAGAGCGACCTACAATACACAAATGAAAAGAGTGAGTCCTGTAATGAAAATGAATCTCTAAATTCTTCAATAACTGTAGCAAGGAGATTCAAATGTTGCTATTGGATTGTTTCTTTTTACTGATTCACACTAGAGTATAACATAATATCACACATTTACAATATGAATATCAGCACCATAGCCAAGCACTGTATTTTCAGTCCTGCATCTAAAACTACTGTGCAAAAAGTATGTTTGCAAGGAATTTTTTATGATTGATGTTGTGTTGATAATATGTTATCCAAAGGATATGATCTTGGAAAATAATGTCTCAGCATCTCCGCCAATTAATGTAAGACAAGCTGCCATCACCTATTTATATAGATGGCCGTGCATGATATTTTTGATGCATGGTTAGCTTTTTATGATGATTGGTTAATTAACCCTTTCACTGTTATTTGTTCCATCTTTCCTTAATGACTGATCACTCTATGACATCTTTACTTGTTCCTTAGTTACCTGAAATCTTTAAACTGTGTAGAAATTGCAAAATATACTCTTTTTCATGGATTCCTTTCTTGCAGATGCTAATAAAGATGTCATGTATTGCATCAATGCATTATTTTTTGGTATCAGTGAAAAGGTTAAAAGAATGGTGAAGCCTGTGGACAGCATTTTACTTGATGGTCCCTCACAAGAAGTTATAATTGAATAAATTACTTGAAATTCTCCCTAAATGAAAAAGGAAAGATAACTAGGCAATGAATATGTGACTGAGTAATATTTTTCCTTTTGTGTAATTTTGAATGGTACAGAATAAGAGTAGTCTTCAAAAATTATCACAGATATTTCTGTGTGAATGTTGAATTGAAGTATTTTGAAAACAACGAATTTTGGATTTGAGAATCAAGATGCATTGGAATTTAGCACATCATTGGGGGAATGCAGCCCAAAGTACTATTTGTTTCTTTGTGGTATGAATATGATTGCTGATTTACATTTTACTTAATTCTGTCCACTGTATCTTCCTGATGGCTATTCTGAGTATGGCACCTTCATGTTCCTAGTATTTTCACCCCGGGTAACCTTGAAAATGTCAGTTTCCATCATAATATAAAAGTGTGGCATCTCTGCTAAGATGTCTTGAATATATGTTTTTTATAGTGTGGCAAATTAAATAGGGTTTGTGTATTATATTGATGTCTTAAATTCTTGATGTAATGAGATTTGGTTCTTGATTGAAAAAGTAATTATAAACACTATGTATATTGATCTGTATGTAGGTGTGGTGAGTCACCATATGGATGAGTGTCTTGGGAAGCAGACTCTATTAAGCAGAGAATCAGAAGAGGGAACACTGAAAGTGTAAAAGGCGTAGATATTAATGGAAGGGACATGTGAGGATGAACCATAGGCACGATGTAGAACGACTTGAAAATGATTTTTGTAGCCACCACTGAGAGTTGTTGGCTTTAATGTGGTTGAAAAAATAACTTGAGATTGAATTATGAATGACAAGAGATCATTCTTTTGTAATGTACTACTTCAGATTTGGGCAATGTTATCTGTTTTTGTTTGTATGAAGGAATTATGGGGTGTAAGAAAATGTGCAATCTCAGAATTTTGAAAATAAAGAAAAAATGGATGAGATTGCAGTGGGAAGTAGATACAAGTAACAACAAAACTAATTGTGTAAGGAGGTATGAGTAAACAAAAGAGGTTTAGAGGTAAGGGATGTCATAGATGATGCTTTAAAGGAAATGATTTATTAATTTTGTTTATGAAAAGAAAAGTGAAAAAAACATATACATACCTGTGATACATTTTTTCATAATTCTTATATTTTGTAGCTTTCAAGATACAAAGAAGAAGGATACAGAAAATATTCTTGAATAATTTGTTTGGTGCAAGTAATATAGTAGTAGATCCAGATGTTATGCTAGTTTTCCTTGGATTCCAAGTTATGTACCTATATTTACAAATTGTTTTCATTCAAAGTGGTTTTCATAAGTATTAAAACTAAATACTGTTAAAACACTATTAAAATGTAAAATTTTCTTTAGGAAGAGGAAGAGGTGGAGGAGAAGGAGGAGGAGGATGTGGATGATGATGAGGATGAGGATGAGGAGATGGAATTGGAAAGGCAGAGAGTTAGGACCAGGGAATATTTTGCAGAGTTGGAAAAAAAAATGGTAAGCACTGAAGTTTTTATTGTGTGTCTCCGACCTTTCATTACTAATAGGTTATGTTGATCCACCCTATCCTGTGTATGAGCTTCTTTGTGTGTGTTTGTATGTGTGTTTGAGAGAAGGAGAGTTGGGAGAGTGTATTTGGTTACATTTATTATTGGTCTGCCACAGATCAAAGAAATAGTTAAGGTGTAAAAATACACACACACACACACACATGCACACGCACACAATATTTCCATGTCATTCAAGTATCACATTCATTTATAGAATCCATTAGTGTATTGTACTACTGGACTTAATAGGTACTGAAGCATTGTTAGAAATGTCTACTTCCACCCCTAGCTGCTAGGGTGCATCTGGCACTGGTTTAAATTTATGCAAAGACCTATTTTTGACTAAATTATTTTTTCACTCCATCCAAAAAAATTCAGACTATTAGGAAATTCACATTGGTGTTTGGATTAACAGACATACTGTAAAATTCTTTCATCTTGTCTTTGTTCGGCATCATCGTAACAAATTGGTTCCTTATGGTGATCTGACTAATGTTTTATGCTGGATAATTTTTCTGACAACTCTTCTTATTTATCTGAACAAATAATTTGTACAGTTTTGTGGTTGAATAACTGTAGATCTAGTTGTGTATGTATTTGTGTGAAATTTTGTTACATCAGTAGACCAACTGGTAAATTATAGTAGCTCACAGAGGGCTGTCTGGTAGCCTTTTACAGTTGCCAATGGGTCTGTGTTGGAGAGAACAGGCTGGTTATGATGGACAGGGAACCCCACCATTCTTTGAAGGGAGATTAGTTAGGCTCAGGGTTTTTTTTCATTTCTTCCATTCATAGAGTATGACACAGACCATTTCTAGTCTCTGAGTAAACACGCTTTTTGAATATTGAATTCATGATGCTACCTCCACCACTACCACCTCGTTTGCCTTGTTTCTTACCTTCCTTTGCTACATTTTTTTATCAGTCCCTATCCACCACAGCACTAGCTAAGGCCTTGAGCATTATATCACAATTAGAATAGTGCAGTGGCAGAGGTGAGTATTGAATAGCATCATACCTCATGGTTGGCAGCTGAAATAAGTCTGACTGATGCCAGTACAAAATCTGCCTCATGTGATGTGGCATTGGAGGCCTCTGTGAGTGCTATGATGACCAATGAGGATGGTGATGGCAGGAATAAACAGGATGGCAACAGGCAGCAGCAGCAGTGGCAGCACTGTGCCATAACCACTCGCAGAATTTATGTATCAATGTTCGCAGGTTCACATAACATATTTTATTGGTTGTGTAAAGTGTAATATATATATATATATATATATATATATATATATATATATATATATATATATATATATATATATATATATATATATATATATATAGATAGACAGAGAGGGAGAGGGAGAGGGAGAGAGAGAGAGAGAGAGAGAGAGAGAGAGAGAGAGAGAGAGAGCGCGCTTAGCACAGTTTTTGGCTAAGATACAAACAAATAAGAGATGGAAGTGAATATAATGACAGTAATGCAGGGAAAGTAATGTGTGAATAGTTAGAGGAGAGATGGAAAACTTAAGAATGGAGTATAAGGAACGTGTGCAACAGTTTGGTGGTAAATATATTAGCAATTTGAGAAAGAAGTAAGAGCACAAAAGAGAGAGAGAGAGAGAGAGACTTGTCTGTTACAGGTATCCTGCATTCTAGGAGTTAACATGTCATATTACCAAACTAACATCGTAATGTGTTTGTTTTTTGGTTTTCCTTTACTAACTGTTGGGGATACTTCCCTACTAAGGATGTAGCTTATAGCATACTTAAATCAACTGCATGGCATTTCATATGAAACATTGGTTTTGGGTTCCTCTTTTAATCACTATGTAGTGTACTGCTTTGCTCTGCAACATAATGCAGGCATTTTTGCTTCCCCCCAAAGTGTTGAAGCACTTATGTAGATGCCTGAGTGCTTTTGATTATTTACAGATTGCTTGGCAATCTGTAAATAAGATTATATTTTCACAAGCTAACATAATCTGGTGGAAAGAGCTTTCCTCTTCAAAGTAGAGATTATTTTTTTGTATCTAAGTTGTTAGTTTCAAGAAGAAAACTTTCAAATTCCAGTTACCTTGATAATATCTGCATGTAACTTTTTTCAGTGGAACATTTACTCTTATCAGAGGTGGGGTTCCATATAGTATATTATAATGTTTTAAATAAATTCTAAAACTTTTTCAAACCAACTTCAATTTTTCTCAGTTAAATTTATTCTTTATGACAAACTTGTAATTTATCACCATTGTGGTCAGCACAGAGGCAAGTCTCAAAACCCTAAATGTATAGTACCCAACTTTTGAAGATCTATCTTTAGCAGGTGTTAACTTTGCTGTTAAAGACATATATTTTCAAAAACACAAAAAAAGATAAATTATGCTAGAACTGGAATCTTGTGTTTTTTTCCAAAGTTGTTTCCACTTGTTCAAACGCTGATAGAGGGTCCTCACTGATTCATGTACGTTTGCACAGTTTCACATGCCTATACAGTGTGTTGTTATTGGCTGTCAGCCTGATGTAGGAAGACAAAAATTATTTGATTGACATCAAAAAGAACATGTTTATTGATATTTTTTCCTTGCTGGAATAGTTTTGCTCATGAATATTAGATAGAATTTTGTTTGACTTTTTTTACAGACCATGGAATGCTTTCAATTTTGAATTGTTGTATGTATTGGCATATTTTACATGTAATTTTGAAATTAATGAAATTATGGAGATATTTACTTCCTACTCCTTGCTAGAAATGGAAGTGTGAGAAAAAGATGGAAAAATACATGTTTTATATAAGAATGCACCTGTCGCTGGGAAAAAAAAATTGAGACTAAAATATTTATTGAAAATACGCAATGATAAAAGTTTGAAGGAGAGCTACCTAGGTAATGACATTTGGTATTTTCATTACTTAATAAATCAGTAACTGGTTCTTCCCTCTTCCACCCCAACTCAGACCATTTGTAAGCCAGCGCCTTTTGACTACGATGAGGAAGCTATCAGAGAACGAGAAACGTGCAATTACTCTCAGAAGATTACCCTGGAGATGGCCCGGGCAGGGAAGGCACCTCGGGCCATACGCGTCTATGCAGATGGTATCTACGACCTCTTTCATCAGGGCCATGCCAGGCAGCTCATGCAGGCCAAGAATCTCTTTCCAAATGTTTACCTCATAGTGGGAGGTAAGATACAGTGTGGTAGTGAAGGATGCTGGTTGGTATAGAGATGACAAATGGATGCTTGGTACAGATATTCCTCAGTATATGATTCACTACAACACAATGTTTCATTTTTACGATATTCTGTTTTTGCTATGCTAATTCCACTATATGATCAATTGTTTTGCTGTCACGATATCCTGAGTATACACTGAGTCACTCTGCATGTAAGTACTGTGAAACTGTCCTTGAGATTTCTGGCATCTAGTCCCAGGATAGTGGCTAAGGGAGGCAGGATGATCCACTGTGCTGGGGATCTAAGACAGAATGTAGGTGTCCTGTCTGCTCAGGATTTTTTTATTCATCTTGATTTAATTGCTTTATTCTCAAGTTTATTTTATTCATATAAGATGTGTTTTGTTAATTTAGGCAATAATGTATTTACTTTCGATGCTTCTTGATTTCTTTGGATTTCCTTATGTATGTAGTCACTTTTATAAAGGTGCACGACACTACAGTGGGAGTTAAGTACAAAGATTATTCATATTTACCTTAGTTTTATTGCTTTATTTGATTTATATAACATGTTTTTTATTACTTCATACAGTAACTGTATTTACATATGATATTTCATGATTTTTATGGGTTTTAAGGAGCACAAAATGTACAATTTTGCACAATGAATGGCATTTAATGTAACATTTAGTGTTTGTTTTGTAAGTCTGTGCCATGCCTGCTCCTCATTTGTTGCCAGATTTCAGTGGACATGCTACTGTTATTTTTCTTTGGACTATGGCTTTCAAAAAGAAAACAAAAACTTCCATTCAAATGTAAAGGTTGAGTTTATAAAAAAAAAATCACTATGTATATCTGTGGCAAGAATATATACCTATCATGGCCCAGATTATGTGTGGGATACCTATTGTACTTTGAATTGTCTCAACACAACTATGTGATAAGTTGTGGCTGCTAGTGCCTTGTCAGTAGTGTCCTAGGAAGGCATAGATGTTATTGATGCCCTCTTATGAGACAGCAGTCAATTATGAGTAATGAAGTGGATTTGATATGAGATGAGCACCTCATGACCAAACTATGCACATAAGACATAACATCATTACACTTACCATCTCATAAATAGTAGGTAGGTTGTGGGCACTGGCACTACAAATAGTGACCTAGAATAGCCAAATCTTTGTTAACACAGCAGATAGTGTATACCTACAAAAGATGTATGTTAGATAGTTTTACTTTTTTTCTGTGTGTAAAAGAAGGCTGACTATTATTAGTATATTATTTTTCATTTATACTTGTCTATAACAGTGAATAGTGATGCCATGACTCATGAGAGGAAGGGAAGGACAGTAATGACAGAGGATGAGCGTTATGAGGCTGTGAGACATTGTCGCTATGTGGATGAAGTTATCACAGCTTGCCCCTGGACCCTGGAAGATGAGTTCCTTGAAAAGCACAAGGTGAGAGCTACACACATAAAAAATGACAGTGAAAACATGCAGAGTATTACTAGATTTTTCTGTTAAACTATAGTAAACCCAGCACAAGTCAGATCTATTGGGAGAGAAGGCTAATCCAAGTTCTTGAGGGCTTTTTTTCTCCCCACATTTTGCATGCCTGAAAGTTTCTGGCTTAAAGGGTGCCTCTGGGTGTATTTACTGGATGATCATTTTTTAAATACATGAAGTGCATTTTCTTTGGGGAACCTCTCCATGATACCCTAAACTTTGAAGTGAAGAGTTGTGTCATGGTGTGACTTGCGCATTATCTACGTAATAATTATTTAAAGAAAATGTTTTCCCATTTTGCCATTTGGCATTCAATTCTAAATGGAAAAAAATGGAAAATTAAATGGAATGGAAATGAAATGGAAATGGAATTAATGAAATTAAATAGAAAATGGAAATTTAAAGTGGAGAAAATTAAATGTGAAAAAAATTCATGTATTTTCCATTTCAGAAACTAAACACAAATGTGGAAATGTTTCCTAGGAAATGTAGATATAAAAAAATGTATCTAAGGAATTTTTTTAAGATTAATAAAAAAAGAAAGCTGAAGCAAAAATAGAAATTGTTAATTTATAAAAGTTTCCCCATTATATCAGTACTCCTTCATCCAAATGTCATGAAATTCACTGGATATCATAAGTTGAATTCCCAAAACAACATGATAAAATCTCAGAGCAATAGGATGTACCCTATCCAAGATAGGTAACCCCCAGACATGCCCCTTAAGTGGGATTTACTGTACTTAGCATTCTTTTTTGTGAAAAATTATAAACAGACTATTCAACTTATTTTTTCTTTTTCTCGTGCCCAGATTGATTTTGTAGCACACGACGACATCCCTTACACAACTGGCAGCGCCACAGACGTCTATGCACACATAAAGGCTCGGGGAATGTTTGTGTCAACAGAGCGCACAGAAGGCGTATCCACCAGTGATGTGGTGTCTCGTATTGTGAAGGACTACGATGTCTATGTGAGAAGGAACCTTGCACGTGGTTACAGTGCCAAGGAGCTCAATGTGTCTTACATCAACGTACGTAAGAAAGTTAAGTTTTCATTGGTTGGTAGTACACATGCGTCAGTTTTTATACATCCAAACCCCACTTCAATCCATTAGTGGTGTGGTATACCATAAAAGTTTGTGAATATAATATGCCTTTCATAAGTAGTGTGGTTCACCAGAAAAATGTGATTATACTCAGGCTTTCACTTACTCATTGCTTTGCTGTTTCCCAGAAGACTTAAGTAACCACAGAAGACCATTTTCCTTGCATTCACATCCATATCTTTTATCACTCTTAACATTCCTCCCCTTAACTCACTGAAGCACCCAACTAGTTTCCAAACTATTCTTCATTGTCATCGTGACACACTTCTTCCCCATCTGCTATTCCCAACATTTCAGAGAAACATCTTCCTAACTATTCTTGCATTATTCATCCTCTCTAACCTAGCCTTGAATCTCGTGTTACCTATACATGCCTCGCTCTGAAGGTGCTCCATCTTGTGCTTTCCCTCAATGCCTCTATTCCTGGTGCATTAAGTGCCATCCTTGCTATTCTATTCTCTCTTACTTCTAACTTTTCTACTTCATTATCATTCCATGCAACCATATGCATAATGCTTGGAATAGCCATGCTCTTCCAAACTTCGTGCAGCACATCATACTTGCTCGCTCTCATTCTTGGTGTACCTCCTGGCATATCTATCAACTAGTTCACCATATTTTTTTCGTTCTTTGCTTTCACAGCCATTCACATATCACATCCCTAGATACTTATATTCATCAGTTTGTTCTGTTGCACCTCATTCTCTCCCAGTCTCCTTATCAAATTTCTCTTATCCTCTGATGTATTTACAACCAGTATATTATCTTGATGCTACAGTAACCTAGGCTACTCCCTTCATCGAATCAAAGATTGTTAAACCTTATATCTTAAGTTCACTCTTTGATTGTCTATTATTTAATCTGGTTTTCTGGATTAAAATGGTATTTTCCACAAAATTGCTATGGTGTTTTCCACAAAATTGCAATCTTCTTGTCATAAAATGTAATCAATCAGTCTCTCTGCCAATTCTATCACCTTCTAATTAGTTTAAGGTGGTGTACTCTTTATATGTAACTTCCTAAGTTTAATAAGAAAGAAAGGAAAGAATAGAAATAAATAGCTATGGGTAGATCAAATAAATATAGATATAAATATCAATTATTGTAAGGATTTTTCACTGCTTTTAGCTTAATTCTTGTTTTTTTTGCAGGAAAAGAAATATCGTCTCCAAAATAAAATTGATGACCTGAAGAAGAAAGGAAAGGAAATGTTTGAGGACATTGAAGGCAAGCGAACAGATCTCATCATGAAATGGGAGGAGAAGAGTCGGGAGTTCATTGATGCGTTCCTTATGCTCTTTGGTCGGGATGGTCGCCTCACACAGTACCTCACAGAGAAAAAGGACTCGGTTATGATGGCTCTGTCTCCACCATCCTCACCCAAAGCTGGCAGCCAGTCTTCAGAAGATTGCAGCAGGTGAGTAAAGAATGAATTAATTGAATATTAGATTGTAAAGACAGATTCATATAAAGGTAACTTTTGTTTCAAGTGAGTGTTTTATACATTTTTGCAATTATAAGGTAAATCCAAACAAATGTTTAATCTAACTTTTTGGACATGTCCAATATTTCATTAAGTGGCTTTCCTGTGTGCCACTCAACCATATATATATATATATATATATATATATATATATATATATATATATATATATATATATATATATACACACATGCAGGTAACTTGATATATGTGAGTGTTGCACTCTTGAAGAGGTCGTGTAAAGCTAAAACAATATACAGTACCAGACAAAAGTGATGGCCGGGTGGGGCGGGCGGACTAGGATTTTGTCCGTTTTAAAACCATACCCTTAGGAGATGGTAGTGATAGTAAATTCAGACAAAAGTGAATGCTGGGCTGTGTGTAGTATTGGTTGGTCTGAGTCCTGTGCCAACAACAGATGGGGGTTAGTATACATCTGGTTGATGTGGGGAGAGGATCGCTGCAGTGAGTGCTCATGCAATTTTCCTTTCAACGCGTTGTATTGTTACCACTTCAGACATCCCTATGACCTCGAGGAAGGAATATTCATGTGAAGCAGTTGCTTAGATCATTGCTATAAAGGAATTTGGTCTGCAAACCAAGCAAATAGTGCAGCAAATTGGTGTTAGAGAGAAAAGTGCACTGGGCAACACCACTTGTAGCCCAGGTCCTTGATGCAGTGGTGTGCCGTCCTCATAGACGTACCACCAAACGGATCTGGATTGTCCTGCTTGGTTTTCCTAGCCATAGTTCATGGTTTAGACTCCAAAGTACGCTTCAAAATATTCTTGGCCCAATCTGAAGTCGTCTTAGGCCTCCCAGATCTTAGTTTTGAAGATGGTAGGTCATCCCCTCTCTCCTCATAAAAATCTGGCAACCCACTGGCACACTTTCCTTTCACTGGCACCAATTTGCTGCACTATTTCCCTGGTTTACATACATATACACTTATATATACTTAAATTCAGTTCATGCAGGGATGCCACAGAACGCCTGACTTTTGACCTCTTGAAATTTCTAATTGGGGCAGAGAAAACTTGGTGAGAAATGTTAAACAGTTCAGAAGTCAGGCATTCTGTGGCATCCCTGTGTGAACTGAATTTAAATAAATAAATAAATAAATAAATAAATATAAATATATATGTATATATATATATGTATATATATATATATATATATATATATATATATATATATATATATATATATATATATATATATATATATATATATATATATATATATATATAAAGTGGCACACAAGAAAGCCTTTTATTGAAATATTGCATATAAGTGAAAAAATTAGATTCAACATTTGTTTTAATTTATGACCTCACATAATTTCAAAAGCTAAGGATGGAAGTAGTAATTAGAATTTGCTTTTATTTTTTTTATTGTTCAGACAAACGTCATTAAAATTAAAATTGTCAATCTTTGTCATCAAAGCAATAGGGAAGGACATGAGTGTTGCTTTCTTCTCCTCTTGTTCCCTTAGCTCTTCTTTTCTCTCTTTATCTTGCTCCCTTAGTTCTTCTTTTCTCTCTTATCTTGCTCCCTTAGTTCTTCCTTTTTCTCTCTTTATCTTGCTCCCTTAGTTCTTCCTTTCTCTCTTAATCTTGCTCCCTTAGTTCTTCCTTTCTCTCTTTATCTTGCTCCCTTAACTCTTCTTTCCTGTATTGCCTCCCTGTTCTCCATTCTTTTCTGGTCTTCAGTTCTCCTTTTCCCCTCTGCTGTTACCTCTCTTCTTTTCTCTGAAAGTTATGCAAGTAAATAAGATTAAATAACTAGCATTCAAACTAGCATGCTGAGATGTCTTTCCTCACTGCTTTTAGTTGTTATAAACCAAGACAATAAGGAAAGTCCTCAGCACATTAAATGCTACCAAGTTTGGTGATTCAATAGATTCATTAGAAATGTGGAGTGACTAATCCTAGCACTTTATGAACTGGTTGAGTGCCAATGTGAGTTTTGACAAGGGATGCTGCTTGCAGCCTATGGCGATCTCAAGAAGGTTCAGTACACTGTGTACATTACTATTGGAATATATATATATATATATATATATATATATATATATATATATATATATATATATATATATATATATATATATATATATATATATACACACACACACCATGGGGAGAAGAGCTCACTTGTCAAAGAGCCAATGAATTTTGTACATACCTATTTGAATATAAATACAGGTAACTTTTTATGCGAGTTCCAAAAGGCAAACAATTTTTCTTTTTTTTATACTTTATACAATATTTCATTGATTGCCCAATAGATGTCTCACATGAGTTCCTGTGTGGCATACAAACAGTGCAATATATATATATATATATATACACATAGACACACACACACACACGAGTTCCCGTGTGCCATCCAAACAAACAGTACATTATAACTTGCATAAAAAATTACCTGTATTTTTATATTCAAATAGGAATGTACACAATTCATTGGGTTTTTGACAAGGTGAACTCTTCTCCCCACGGATGTCAAATGTTTACGGAGTGCTGTAGTGAGACAACAATGGCATTGGTATCATGTTTGCAACTGTGCATAGTTGTAAACATGACATGATGCTGTGTGTATGTGTTTTAGTCATGGTCATGATTGCCTGCTGGTCACCTAGCCAGCCTTTTCCTTATGGAGCGACCTCAGAGCTTATAGATCAACCTTCGGGTAGAGCCAAGACCACATCACCACACTACACAATGGGACGGCGAGGCCACCCCTTGAGTTACGTCCTATACCTACTTACTGCTAAGTAAACAAGGCCTAGATACATATTAAGAGGATGGCCCATTTGCCTTGCTGTGCCCAGGACTCAAACCTGGACTCTCTCAGTTGTGAGCTGTGTGTGTGTGTGTAATCCACTGTCGCAGTCGCCTGCTGGTCACCCAGCCAACCATTACCCTACAGAGCGAGCTCAGAGGTCATAGAGTGATCTTTGGGTAGGACTGATATCACATCACACACTACACACCGGGACAGCGAGGCCACAACTCCTCGAGTTACGTCCCGTACCTACTTGCTGCTGCTAGGTGATGAGAGGCTAGATATACATTAAGAGGCCTGCCCCATTTGCCTTGCCGCATCCGGGATTCGAACCTGGGCCCTCTCGGTTGTGAGCCAAGCATGCTAACCACTACACGCAGTGTGTGTTGTTGTTGTTGGGGGTGGCACTCAGGAACTCGCATAAGACAAAAGTGGAAAAAAGTGTAAACAAAAAAATTTGTTTAGATTTTGGACCTTGTGTTAATTAAAAATTAGTAAATCAGAGTTGTTAAAAATTAGTAAAACAGAGTTGTGCAAAAAAAAGCTAACTTCTTACATACATACATTCACACACACACACTGTGCAGTGTTGTGGTTAGCATGCTCAGCTCACAGTTGAGAGGGCCTAGATTCAAGTCCCAGGCACAGTGAGGCAACTGGGGAAAGCCTCAGTTTACCTAGCAGCAAGTAGGTGCGAGATGTAACTTGAGGGGTTGTGGCCTCACTGTCCTAGTGTGTAGCGTGTGATGTGGTTTCGGCCCTAACTGAAAATCGGTCTATGAGCTCTGAGCTTGGTGTGTAGGGAAAAGGCTGGCTGGGTGACTAGCAGGCAACTGCAACATGGAATGCACACACACACATATACTTACATATATTGAAATTGGATTGTACACAATTTATTGGCTCCTTGACAGGATGAGATCCTCTCTCAACAGAATCAAATGTTTACCGAGTGCTGTGGTAAGTCGGTGTCATGTTTACAATGGTGCATGGTTGTAAACATGATGGCGAAACTGACTTGTCACAGCACTCAGTAAACATTTGATAGACGTGGAGAGGATCTCACCCTGTCAAGGAGAGAATAAACTGTGTACATTTCAGTTTTAATATATACAAGTTTATATGGCCAAATTTTTTTATGCTAGTTTGTTTTATGCATTTTTTAATTTACATGAGTTTCAAAATCCAAACAAATGTATAGGAATATACACAAATTATTGGCTTCTTGATAGTGTGAGCTCCTCTTTTCACAGATGTCAAATATTTACTGAGTGTTGTGGCCACAAATTGGCAATGATGTTGGCGTCATATTTACAACAATGCGTGATTGTAAACATGATGCCACTGCTGACGCTTGGCCATGGCCCTCAGTGAACATTCAACATCTATATATACACACACACACACACGCACCTGTCCCATGATTTACAAACACTCTATTTATGAATTTTCTAAGTTACGAACAAAATGGTTTGTCAGACCACTTAATAGAACTTATACTGTCATTGTGATTCTAATTTTTTTAAGCTCATTATTAACTACAATAGTAAAAAATACTAGGCAAGCCTGGTACAAGTTCAGTTATCGTATAAGCTAGAATATTAGATAAGATTTTTTTTTTTGCCAATTTTGAGGCTCCTAAATCAAGGGGTTGTCTTATTTACCGAGAATGAAACACAAACGTATAACCCTGTCGTAAACATTAAGCCACACTGTAACAAACACACACAATTTTATATATATATATATATATATATATATATATATATATATATATATATATATATATATATATATATATATATATATAATGATTTTCATTGTTTTTGCTACACATAACCTCTTCAAGAACACAACACTCATAAAAATTGAGTTATATGTACAATACTCGTAGTCCTCTTATTGCTTTCTCTGGTCAAAGACATTTTACTTTCCTTCAGCATATTTACCACAATAATGGAAATTCATTATGTCATGTTCACTGTTTGTGGAATCAATTGTTTGTTATGAAAGGTAACAAATTAAGTTCACCAACATCACTTATGCCTCCAACATTGATACTTATGACTCATGATATTGCTTTTATACAAATTTTATAACACGTAAAACAGGACAGTTAACATTCATATATAACAACCTCTAACTTCACACAGCATGAAAACTACAACATTTTGTGGATCATGTAGGTTTCTGAATATAAAATTTTCAGATATTACAATCTTTCAGCTTATCTTAGAACAAAAGGTTTTCATTTTTTAATTTCATTTTTCAGTCCCCCAGCGAAAACTTCCAGATTTGATTTTTCTGGCCGTGCTGGAGCATCACTAGTGGACGATGATTATTCCGACGATGACGACGAGGAACCTGAGAGCCACTGAGACACCGACATCTCCTAACCCTTGTCCACTCTTCCCGCACACCCAAATAGCCAGTAAATCTGTAATTGCTACATTACTTCATTTTAGAGGATTTTGATGTGGACATATTCCTGAACTGCCATTCTCTTCAGGGCATTTTATAATTCAGTTATATGAGAAGTGAGTTTGGCTTTACAGATGGTTGGTTGGTCATCTCTGCTCACCTTCTGTTTCTTGTAGTTAATCTAGTAACTATCAAGTGTTCTTATTCTGTAGAACAGTAATCTTCAGGTTCTTATTATATACTAGTTTCATTAATTATATTGGTTTCTTTGGTAATTATTTTCCATAATCATTTGATAAGCATGTGCATGCTAGTTGTATTAACAGACAAACACTCACACCTGGAGCAAGTGATGAAAGTGAAGGAAAAGTCATGCCTTAAGGCCTGTATACAATATGGGTGAAAGTGTGCTTGGTGTTGAAATTAGGGGTTATACACAGAGCATGCAACACAAAGCATGTTATAAAGGAGCCTCAATTTCTTGAGGCTGGACAGTGTTGCATGGACCATCATAGAGGATGGACACATGCTCTTCGCTCTGACTGGTTGGAAAATAAAATATGAGTGGACTAAGAATGCCACCCTGCACTTAATAAAAATTCTGAAGGAACATCCTTGCATATGCATGGGCAAGAAATACAAAATTTAAAGAACATCAGAAATGAAAGTTTGGAAACAGTTGAAACAGAATTGATTGTTTACAGTGGCACACATGTTTCCCCCATCAATGTCAAATGGTGACTGACAGGGTGGATGTGTGCTGTGGCTGCACTATCTAGTGTATATACCTGCTAACTGTTTCAACATCACCAATAATGCACTGCCCTGTAACAGCTCATAATGTATATGAGGCTCTAGAAATTATATGATTAATGAAAATAATGTTCTAAATGAAAATGGAGAGAATCTTTGAATCAAAGAAGAAACTTTAAAGAATTGTTTGAGATTTTGTGGTGTATTCATGATAGATGATCATCATGTCTAACAACTACAACTAGAAATGATATAATGATTGATGTCAAACATAGGAAATTAGTGGCAAGACATGAGATGAAAATGTTACTAATATCAAGTTCAAAAAGTGATGCTGAAACAGATGAAAACACCAAATTTAAGTAAAGTCACATAATAGTTACATGTGCTTTCTGGTGATACCAAATATAGAATAAATATACTTCATCTACGTCTCATAGATTTTACGTATTTTTACCTTTGTATATGAATGTAAATATTTCCTTTCCTCGCACTGACCGGGTGAAATTGTCTGTGGTGAACCACAACTATTTTGTTAACAGCTATACCTTATGAAGGCTTTATTTTATTGTTTAATAGCGTAAAGATAATATATTTTAATGGCCAGTTAATCATTTTAGGCTGGATTTTTTTGTTCCTTTGCTTGGTGTATGAATTTTTCCAATTTGTAAATGGGATGGATGGGCAATTAAGATGAAATATATATATTGCAACTGTCTAAAGAATGCTATCTTTACCCTCACACATATATCTCCTGACAGTGGGTTTACTTCACTAACTTTTACACAAGATGAAATGGAAGCTACCTGAAAGAATTAAGAATTGGTAGAAATTACAGGGGATAGCACTTGGCAACATACTTCATAGCAGAGCTGGAAGAATGAAGTGCTGTATAAGTTCTGTGTCTACTCAGTGCTAAAGTGTCATTAAAACTAAGTATCATTACTAAGATTATAAAGATAAGAGGTACAATTACAGTAAAACTAATTTTGCAGAACTAGGAAAACATTTTGAATAAGCAGACTGGACTGATTTTTAAATGTTGGAAGAACCAAAGACCTGTGGAGAATTTTTATGGAAAAGTACAATGGAAGAATAAAAAACGGGTGCCATTCAAGAATATCAAAAAGCCCAGACACAGGGAGTGGTTTAACAGAAAATGTGAACTAGTAAGGATGGAAAGAGAAAAGCTTGGAATAGATGGAGAAGAAATAGAAGACATAATCAATGGTTGGAGTATGGACAGAAAAGCAATGAGCGTGTCAAGATTCAAAGAATGGAAGAGAAATAACTATGAGAAGGATACATTGAGGAAATGTAGAGGCAAGCCTAAACTGTTCTACAGATATGGAAATGGCAAGCTGAACTAAACTAAAAATTTAATTATGAAATGTATGAAGACCTAAAAGAGATGGATAAATATACTACATGGTCACCTGAAACCAGCAGATTACTCACCAGAAAATCATGTCACATCAGAGTCAGCAGGATCACATTTGAGGCGATAGCATTGGTCTGAGCCTTTCTCTTTCTGGTCTTCCATCTTGGCAATTCTGGAGCCAAACTGAATAGCCCGTTTTGGAAGGTTGGCTGCCTTGGTAAGGCCGAGTGTGGCAGCAGCCAGACGAAGCAACAGTTTTTCCCCTGTACCTCGTCCCAGCAGCAAGTTGGCCTTTAACCATACAGGCATCTTGTTGAGAGTGGACACTACATCTTCATCTAGGTATGGAAATCTGAAAAGAAAACATTGATCTAAAGATACTGAAGAAAGACAGTAAAGTAATTTTTATGCTATTTGTTTTTCTACCCTGATTCTGCTATACAACTGTTTATTTTGCTTTTGTGATATCCTGAATGAGCACTTATTCACTGTACATGCAAGTACAGTAAATCATGTTTTTTTAGAATTCATCTGTCCTTTCATTTTTAAATTGTCATTGGAGTCTAACTATTTTTATACAATGAAGTGGGAAATCTTTCTTTATTAGGAGAAAAGTGGACATTTTTATTTGATAAAATAGGAGGTAAATCATGGCATAGTACTGGTTACTGGTATTTGGTTAGGCTGTAATTAAAACTACACCTCAACAACATAAACTACTACTACTACTGATAATGCTGACTATATTAATCATGTATTTAAGATAGTGGCTGGAGGGTACAGGGGGAGGTCAGGTGTGGCTGGAAGAGGCGGGCCTGGGTAGCTCAGTGAGTGGCTGAGGCACTGAGAGGTTGCCATCATCATTATGGCACAAAATACTACTATGTAGAATAATGGTAACATGAAGTAAGTAATGGGTCCAGTATAATTAGATCTTTAACATCGTCATTCTTATACTGTACTCACCGTGGGGCTCGGCCATGATGAGCCAAGATACGGTTGTCTCGCCCCAAGTTTCTGGTGTGAATACGACCAATCTCCATCTTTATCTCCTCCAGAAGAGATGACCAGCCTCCTGCACTAAAGCGTCCCCGGTGTCGTGAATATCCCCCAAGCTGCTCGTCGGCACCTTGACCACAAAGCAGTACCTGAAGGCCATGTACAAGCATAACACTAGCAACCTTTGAAATTTTTGTCATATATTACAATCTCAATAAACATACTCACTCGTGCAGGTGAAACATAGGGGCAACCCTTAGCTGATCCTTCACCTCGGCCAGCAAACCAAAGTGCACAGCCAATACTGTCGTCAAGGACAGAGGTGAGAGGAGCTACAAGGTGTCGAATGATCCTCTCCCTCTCTAGACACAGCTCCTCACTTGTCACATCAATCTGAGGAGGATGGGAGTAATATGAGGAGGTTTGATGTACTGAATGGAGATGAATTCCAATTCCACTTTTTTGTCCAAATTTTTCTGTATGTATGACAGTGTTATTTATTGAATTACTTCACCTGTCACATTCAGGAATTGGAACTTCTCCCTCAAAAAAGTAATATCAATCTATATGTCTTATTTACTTGTCATCATACATTTTTCCTCCTCCCTCTTTTCCAGCTATTAGAATAATTGAGTGATGGGTATCACCCAAATATTTGTCTATGCCAATATCAGAACAAAATGGAAGGCCAATTCACTTACTCTAAAAATAATTCCCTAGAATTAACAGTATCACTTGTAACCTGTAAGGATCTTAAATTTTCACAAAACTATAGCATCATTATCAACTCTTCAGCTACAGATACATATCTCAAGAAATGCAAGTGTGGTAGGCAGGTCACAGGTATCATATAAAGGCACCTGAGAGAGCACAGCTGCATTCCTCTGTGCCTGTGCTCTTTTCTCAACATTACAGTTCTTGAGAGCAGCAGCATGCAGTCATGACAATGACATGCAGTGTTGATTTTGTCATTGAATGTATAGACATTGTAGTAATAGTTACAGAAAAAACATTCATTTTAAATTCAATCATTATGCAGTTACACAAAATTACAACAAGGTAAAAGGCAAGACTGAACAAATTTCATGCCAATACATGACATATTCCTATCTGACTTGTACCCTTGTAAGTCCATGGTTAGCTTGCCAGGCTATGAATTCACAGGTCCAATTTAAATCTAAGATAAGGAAGTCAGTGCACAGCTCACTCAGCTGTGCATCTTTCCTTCAAATAGAGAGATAATTGTATACCTGGAGAAATGAAACCTGAGAGGGGTAACCTGTGGTATCTAAGAAGTCAGTGTCTCTGTTCTTAGGCAAGGAATACCACCCACCTCAAACTGAATATCAACACCCACACAACTAAACATATGCCTTTATCCTTACTTATCCCTTATAAATCAGAGACCCATCCTACTCAATAAACTGTTCCTGAACCCTGCATTATTAAATATATGTATGATTCAGTTATTTCAAAACATTTTTCCACTTACCTACCTAACTCCTTCAGTACCAGGATGCATTTTTACCTTTAGTTTTGAGTATAATTACATGATTTTATTGACATTAAGAAATCTCTATTGAGTCCAGAAGATCAATAGCCAAAGTATTCCCTATTCTAATCACCATATAAGTTGCTATATAGTCAAGAAATAGTAAGAATATATATATACATGAAAATGTGCCATATTAATGAAAGGGTCAAGAAGCATATACAGACTAAATAAGATGGCAGGGTCTTCTCTATTTTACCTTCAGATTCATGCACCATAGCACTATTAGTTTAAGATAAAAGAAATATACAAATATTTACCTGCACAAAATTCCAGTCTCTATGCGGTCTGAGCTGCTGCAGTTGGTGCCAACACTCCCTGCCAGTAATTCTGTCTGGAACCTCAAAGCTCACAGAAGATGGTACATGATTGTTGGGCTTGTGCTTTGTCTTGGTCTTACCCTTAGCATTATCATTAGAACATACTCTGGTGGGAAAGGCAACATTCAGCAAGTCAATGCTCTCCTCCTTTGGTAGGCATAAGTCAAGGAGGAGTGCAAGCATGGCAGAATCCAGACCTCCAGAGAACAACACAGCAATCCTAGGATGGTGGCAGAGGCTAGGTGAGGCAGTACATTGCTGACAGCAGGGTGGGCACTTGTCTACCCTCCGCTGCACTGCTTGGGTCAACACCTTTAAGAGCTGCTCAACATTACTTCCCAGGACAGCACTGAAGGCCTCCAGGTTGTGAAGTTCCAGTGTGGATGGCAGACTACTTAGCTGGTCAAGGATGGCCATGGAGGGCAGAGTCATATTGAGAGAGTGTTTCAAGCCTGATCCCAATTTTACCTGCTGTTTCACTTCTATTGCAGGGTGAAGCAAAGACAGATCATCCACTGATAAGTGTGACCAGGGTACCAGATCTACTTTGAATTTCTCATCAAGGGTTACTGAAGAAAAATCTATGGAGTAGAGACCATAAGCCATCACTTCCTGCATCTCCCCACACTGCTGCCACACTGAGGTCACACGGAGTGAGGGGTGCCGAGGTGAGGGTGGCTGCCACAACAAGCTGTGACGACCAAACACATCCCTACCAAAGTATAGTTTTTTTGAGGGACGGTGGAAGTATACAAGGGCCCAGGGACCTTTGATGCCAGCTAAGAACGACAGCATTTGCTCCAGCTGTCCCAAGGCAAGCTGCTCTGCCACATACTGAGTGTCACTCATGTCACAGGGAACCTACAAAGATAATAAAATATCAAGATCTACAAGAGATCTACATGTGAAGCTCTTGATTTCAGTTTAACAGTCTTATCCAATTTACCGTGTGTCCGGCCAAGATGTCTCCATTCCAGAGCAGGACGCTGCCATGGGAGTCCAGAAGAGGCTGTGAGGTGGGCTGAGGTCCTTGTAGCCACAACACATTGCCTTCAAATGCACCACTCACCTGCCCAACAGTAAATAAAAAATTCACAAGTTAAGATGCTGGCAGGTGACAGGCAAGTAGGTAGGTACAGTACTATGTAAAATATACTTAGTTTATGTATAACTAATTGTTTATCCAGAATACTGTGATCTGAGACTTACCTTTTCAGTGACAGAGATGACTTCCTTCACATGAATATCTGGGCCACGGTGACTCAGCAATCTACAGCTTAGTTCTCCCTGTAACAATAATAAAGTATACAACTACATTCTTTACAACTTTCATTCTCAAAATGAAAAAAAAGTTCAGTACCTCAGGGAAAAAGAACTTTTTGTTCTGACACAGTACGGGTTAAACACACTCACAACACTGTACAAACCTGATGTTCCAGTTGCTGGACAGAAAGTCCCTCGCCACAAAAGAAGCAGATGCCACACATTGTACTTGGTCTGTCACTTTCTGGAATATTTGTAAAATTAGATAGCAAAACTTTTATATATAAAAAGTAATAAAATTCATACATCACAATTTGCAGTCTGGGAAGATAAGACTGAGCTAAGTACTTACCTGCTAATTTTTTTCAACATCAGATGAGTCTCATCACTGTCCTTTTGTTGGGGCAGTACTGCATGTGTGGGTCTATACTCCTCTTGGACACAACGCCCAGCAGGTCTGACATTGATCCTGTTGACATTTAATTCATACAGTAAATGCTCATAAGCTGGTCCACCACAAGAGTGGCTGAACCACTCATCATAAACTGTTTCATATAACTAACATAAATCTCTAACTTTACAAAACCTGACTAGTCTTGGAATGATCACAACAAGGCTTTCATCTCACCTTTATCCCATCCATCTCTCTAATGCAAGTTGACCATTAATTCATATCTTTCTCTGGTAAACCCCGTAACTTCCTACCAGCATATGTATTTCCAACAACTGACATAAAATACTTATTCAATAGTGAAGTTTCGACATTTTTTTGTCCTTTTGGCTAACTCTCTCGGACTTGTAAGGGGACTGACAACTAAGTGGGTCTTTCTTTATTTCTCTTTTTGTCACCCCATGGCCAGCTTTCCTCTCACGTGAAAACAAAACTTTCCACAGTTTCAAACGAACTCTTGTTGCACCACTGGCACTAAATGTCTTAATTATCTAATATCGAAACATTATACAATGATACCTTATTCACTCACGTATCCTCTCCTGGCCACTCAGCGTCTGACGAAACCTCTGTGTTCTAAAACGTGAGGTAAATATGAAATGTGGATAGAGGTGTGTTATTGTTTGGTCTTGGTCTTGATGTTGTCGACTTACCGGGCTGGGACGATCAGAGGTTGGCTGGCCGAAATTCATGCCTCCTGATGTATACCTTGTGATCTTGCTGTGATGTGGTGGCCTTAGTTAATCATTTTCAGCATTTTTTAAATTCTATACATTCATATTTTTCAAGACATATAGTTTGCTTTTTGTGTTTCTTGTTAAATAAATCCCCAAAGATCTTATCTTGGTCTTCCTGGTAGAGGCGTTGCAACAGAGCATTTCTCTCTTTTTCTTGCTAATACGCGGGAAACTGTAGAAGTAAATAATTCAGAGCCTCCACTTTTCCATGACACACCACACATTCTGTCGGTTTATTACAATATCAACTTTCATCATCCAGCTTCAAGTTTGTGCGGCAATTGAACACTATGGTTGATGCTTCTGTGTTATCATAAACTTTTCTTGACCCTTCATGTCATCAATACATTCCCGATAGACTCTTAAACTTACTTTCCCTTATGTCTCAGTCTCTGATCTTCATACTAATATCAGTATTAGTAACAATCTCTCCACTAATTCCAATAATTTTTCTACCCTCCATTATTCCTTTTATCCAACTGTTCTTATTTTGCATTCTCATCTCTTCTATCATTCTCATTTCCTTCTCTCACTACATACTGCACTTATGTCCGTCTATTATCACTGCCCTCATGTTTGTTATTCCTACCTCTCTCCTTAATGTTTGTACTTGTACCCTATGCACACCACACCTATATGATTAGGTTGCATTCTAACTGTATGAAATGTCTGTAAAGGTTTCAATCCGAGGAAGTTTAATGTTCATGGCTCATCGGACAGCGCTCTGAAATTGAAGACTCGCATGGTCTAACCCAGCAGTAACAGAATGGTATATAGGTATAAATACGTTTAAGTAGCTAGTGTTCCAGTGGCCTGTAACAGTCTATTATGGATCTGTAACTAACACGCCCCCCTCACTGTTACGTTACGTGACGTTAGACTAGGTTACTTTCGCTTCAACTGATTAGGTTTAATTACTTGAGACTATATATTATCAGCATTTTAGTGATTTCTTTCTAATTCAGCCAAATTCGGCCAATTAAACTTTTCTAGAATTGCGATTTTGGTTTAGTTTTGGCTTTTCTGCATAAACATCCGTTTTACCAACAGATCCTCAAATTTATTGGTGTTGGGGAGTGGGCTGGTGACTATACGTATGTTGTGCTTAATTACCGTTTGCCATATCTACTCCATGTTATATGAAATTTGGAATTCAGGATCGTATCTGCTAAAAAAGGTCTACTTTCTGAGAAAGGCAAGACGAAAACTGGAATCTTTTAGTTGAATATAATTTTTGCTTACATATTTATCATTGAATAATATGATCATATGAAGAAACATCCACTATATGGTACGTAAAGATTAAGATTTCAAGGCCTCGGCAAAAAAGAACACAAATATATGGGCCCTCATCATTCATATGCTCGCAAAATTTTCGTATGAACAAAATGGAATAGTTTGCACAGCTAAAGCCGAGATGATTAAATCTTCAACTAATTTCAGCACATGGGCCACCACTGTTCATACCACTTTTCAAACAATGGGGCCTCTTTCTCTCTGTATAACTCTAAAGTGTTCTATTCAATCTTATCCTTCCATTCACTCAGTCTAATAAGAAGGAGAAGAAAAGCCATATGAAGACTGATGAAAGAGTAAAATAATATCAATACTTCCTATTGTTATTTTCAATACATAACATCTATAGGTAATTCGAGATTATGAGAATTCTGAAAGATTTCATCAAAGGTCGTAAGGAAGGCACATCCTTATGGACCTTGCCCATGCTCTTAGTTCCAATAATGGTACATTATTACCTTCCTTTCTATCTTCGACCTTAAATCTTCGAGACTCGATATGGTCCTTTATATTTCTGGAAGGTAAAGACCTTCGAAAATAGTATAATCACTTGAGGGACGTTTCGACATGCCTACATACCCGTATGCTACTCATACTCTCTGTACACTCTTAATAAAATTTTGCATAAGATATCATGTCCAGACTTATAAAGATTTACCGATGTCATGCGAAATAGCTCCCAGAACAAAATTTCTACCGGCTGACTCCACTGCTCATGCGCTCGTACAACAGCAGTGCTCCTCACCCATCTTATCTTTGCTCAAATTGGTGTACAAAAGTATCTGTGGGGCTGATAAGCCAACCAGTGCAATCACAATCATCAATTATCATTATGAGTGCGAGGGGTTTGAAAGTATACCTAAGGGATTTTTAATTCCCTTCCTTCCGACCGACTGCGCTTCAAAATATTCATTATTACAGGTTTATTTTTGGTAGATTTATGTTTTCCTTGCAGCCAAATTATAGGAAACTTTATTTCACTGAAATGGGTTACCAAAATCACTATGTGTTGTGAAATGATTAACAAACACGATACTTCAGTGAGATTTTCGGAGCGGACAAAAGGATGGTCACATCTGTGGTGAAGGGCCAATAAATGAGTTAATACTGAACACTTCCCTCTGAAATAATACCTAGATTAGCGTGAGTCATTCCTTTCTGTATACTTTCAAAAGAAACGTGAAATACGTGGTGCATTGTGTTGAACAAGTGGAAAGTGCAATTTTGATCTGTCCTTATCGTGCAGAAATGTGCGAGGCGGTGGTACTCTGAAGTTTCAAATAAATAGTGGATTTTAAGAATACTAATGATGCATCACGTTCGCAATTAATAACAATTGATGATTGTGTTTGCTCTAGTTGGAATATTAGCACCATAGACCCTTCCGTACACAAATTTGAGCAAAGATAACAGGCGTGGTGTCATATCCAGGAGAAAATTGGAGGCAGGAGCTATTTGGTATGTTTTACGTACATGTTAGATAAATTCATGGTTGATATAAAAAGTCTGGAATTGCTTGTCAGTTTGAGGCGCTAGCATTATGAAGATGGTCACACTCGAGCTAAGAATCTTAGGTTAGTGATCATTCAGCAGTCTGACACTTCTCATATAAGTTGCATTAGTCAGATGATTTGGACACTCAAGGGTTCTGTTTATTGTTTTTTTCTCATATTCCTTTTAAGAACATGTAACGGTAAGAGAAGAAACTTATTTTCTTAAATGTATCATGCGGAGTTTGATATTTCATCAGTTATCTTGCTTTTGTGGAGTTCGCCAAATATTTTACATGAAGTTATTTAGTCCGTCAAAGTCAACTTGGTGGTTGTAGTGTTGATCTTAGGTGAAACTCGATTCTCAGGTAAGAGGCGGGGATTTCTTTGGGCAAAGAGGCGGGAGAAATGACGGCGGCACACCTGTAAGAGTCACAACACAGACCTTGAGTGCATTAAAGGCGTAACACTCAAAGCAGTGTCTCTCATAACCAATATTTAATTTTTAGCAGATTACGTTGTGTCACTTCTCTTGGTGTTAACTGCATGACGGTACTACAATTGAGCAAGCTCAAAGAGAGAAAAAATGCTCATGCTCTTTTACAGAGAAAGAAAATAGCCAATGAAGTTGAATTCTTCAGAGGTTGAGTCATCGGTGAATGTAGCCGTTACATAGCCACCCCTCACACGGAGGCTGCGCTCCACGGAAGAATGAGCTGTCAACCCACTATGTCGACAAGCTTGGTGAGGGAGGGGGCTCATGAGGCTCTTATACTGTTGGTGCTTTGTTATGAACTTTATTGATTGATTTCATCATGACTGCATGTAGAAAAAGAATCTCCGGCCAGTCCTATGATCGAAGTTATTCTGTTTTCACTTGCCCCATCGGGCACCAGAGCGACCCTGACGGCACCCGCCCCGCCCCAGGGCTACCACACCTTTAATGACCTACATATCTATCATACCCTCAATGAGCCTTTTCTTCTGCTTAATGCCCATTTTTGTGTTCTGATTATGATTGTTTATCAAGATGTGGAGCACGCCCAGAATGTAGTTGTATAAATTCAATAGTAAAGTATGTATTCTAAGGCAAGCGTAATAATGTTGACTTAACTCGTCTAGGTGACAGATGTTCGCAAAAGAAAATTTTCGAAGTAGATGATTTGTACTGCAAATTTTTATCTATTGCATGATTGAATGCGATAGCTGATGGTTGTTCATTACCACAGCAAATGCAACTCGAGTGGAAGAACAACAGTGGAAATGAGAAAACGCGGAAACCAGTCACAGCATACAGAGAAATTCCAGATTTGTCTAATACAGTATATATATATATATATATATATATATATATATATATATATATATATATATATATATATATATATATATATATATATATATATATATATATAAATATTGCAATCTTCAATTGGAAAACAATAAGATAAACTTCAAATCTGTATAACAGTTTGACATAGAATTGATATTAAGCGTTTGCGAAATTAATTACCACCAAGTGAACATATATAGCAGTTGAAGATCATGATCATTGATAACTGATTAACATCTACTGTAAATGTAAAATAAACTGCCTAACTAACCAACCTATTTTGTGGTGTCTGTGGTGGAGGAGTGAGGACTGGCAAGAAGAGTGGAAGTACGTGGAAAAGATTGGATTTGGTTCCGGAGACTGGTGCTTCGGAACCAAATACAATTGTTCCGGAACCAAAGTCAATCTTTTATACACACTTCTATCCTTTTCACCAATACTTACTCCTCCACCACAACATGACAACAACACAAGTTGCTTGGTTAGCTTTGCAGTTTATTTTAGTCTCCTCTTTTTTCTTTGTGTGTGTGTGTGTGTGTGTGTGTGTGTGTGTGTGTGTGTGTGTGTGTGTGTGTGTGTGTGTGTGTGTGTGTGTGTGTGTATTTCCGTGACTGTCTTGCCGTCGTACTGTTTATCTGTTGTACATTCATTTTGGGGCATTATCATCATACTATGGATATCATGCACGTATATTATCTGGAGCATAAATATAATGTTATTGATTAGGGCTATTTTCCTTCGAGCAACTGTCGGTAGAGTCACAAACAATCATTGTTGGCGCTAAATAGCTGCACGACTGGGGGTTGAACATAATAGCAGTGGTGAACGCTTTCTTGACGGAAGTGTCTGCGTCATCAAGGGTCCCAGGTTTTCCGATGAAAGAAAAAGAGATCCGCCTTGGATCAATAATACGACCAGGAAGTCGAATCGTTCACCAGATTTTATATATATATATATATATATATATATATATATATATATATATATATATATATATATATATATATATATACATATATATATATATATATATAACATCCTGACCAGTGTTTTAACTACGCGGTCATTAGGGTTGCTTTGATTGAAATAAAATTACTTAAATGAAGTGACTTAGATAGCTTTAAGTGAGATTTCTGACAACATACAAATAGACAAGTTAGCAACTTTCATCAGTGTTGAATAGACAGGGATGGAGCCTGTTCACTGTTGCCTGAGTAGAGTAACCTCCCCCCTATTGTACCAAGGAGTGCTGTCCCGTGGCCTCCTCACAGTTCACATTGAAGCGATATCACTTTGTTTTATAGTAGACTGTTGGTGATTCATTGTCATTTGACACACAATAAGGCAAAATGGACACTGGAAAGAATGACTGTGAGAAGAAAAGAGTGGCTATCATCTGACACGAAAGGCAAAGGATTTATAACAAAGTGGAGAAAATGCAAACAAAATGCAGCAAAGAAAAAGAAGAAGAAAAATAAAATAAAAAAAATATAATAAATAAAAATAAATAAAATAAATAAATAATAATAATAAAAAATAAATAAAAAAAAATATTTCTATAAAAATTCTTATCGGAATTAGGAATTAAATAAATCGATTATTTTTAAATAAGATTTTTTCCAAACATGCCAGTCGTTCACTTAGGGTCATTCTTCTATCAGAAATATTTGCTAACTGTACGTAATCTATGTATTAACGAAATATCTATACAACTCGTCAAAAATTCCTCAAATCTTCCCATCTCAGTCCCCTTTATACGCTCCGACCTGACCTCTCTCATCTCAGCATGACCTGGCCCTTCCACATATTCATACTTAACCCAATCTCGCATTACCTTTCTCTCACTTCGACCCATGCGCTCATTTCTCACCTCCTGCCATTCACCTTCACACCTCACCACAGTTCACTCATTTTGCCTTATCTCTGTTCTGTACCTGTCCTCTCTCTCTCTCTCTCTCTCTCTCTCTCTCTCTCTCTCTCTCTCTCTCTCTCTCTCTCTCTCTCTCTCTCTCTCTCTCCAGTCAGTCAGTCAGTCAGTCAGGTATTCAAGTATTGCTTTTGATTATAAAAGTTTCCAATCCATTCTAATGGTTGGTGTTACCTAACTCTTCTCCAACATTTACCTGTATGATGTATTTCCTCCCTGTTTGTTAGAATTAAATTTCTAATATTATTCTCCTTCTTAGTCCTATTTTTATTTTTATTTTATTTGGTTATCCTGAATTAGCTGAAGAAATTAATCTGTTTCACTTTTACCCACCACCAGACTCCAGTCGATATTCTTAGAATTAAAATAATTCACCATACATACATGACTGTACCTGGGGTGTTGAATTTCGTTTGTAACACAGGTCGCCTGTACACTAATCCTATTACCTTATGTATCAAAATCTTAAGGTAAGATTCACTACCGAAAGTAGTATTTTTATGGCTGTTATTCAAACTTATGAATTGATTTACAAATGTGCCATTATTAAAAGTACAAAATATCAATACTATATTCAACTGGATTGAATACCAAAAGCTTTACGTCTTACTAACTCCTCTTCTCTGACTGACTGTCTTCAACCTCTTTCTCACCACCGGAATGTTGTATCTCTTGCCGGCTTCTATTACTATTTTCAAACTAAATGTTCCATTGATTTTGCTAACTGCATTCCTTCCTTCCTCCTGTGGCCTCGCTGCACAAGACTCTTCTTCCTCTTATCCCTATTCTGTGCAACTCTTATATTCAAGAATTAACCAGCACTCTCAATCATTCATTACTTTCTCTGATAAACTCCGTATTTCCAACTTCCTAAGACTTTACTTTATTTAAAGAGGAAGGTTTCAAGACATTTATCCTTACCCTTTGGCTAACTCTTTCGGACCTGTAATGGGGCTGCAAATTAATGGGTGTTTTATTATCTTAAGTTGTCCTTGGCCAGCTTCCCCCATGTAACATAAAAAATCCATAAACACCATCGAAAAATGGCACCTAATAGTTTTGTATAGATATGTGAGATGGCCATTCTTTACATGGGGATCATTGGCTTCGCTGTTCTTGACATAGAGAAGTTGGATTTGTTAATCTTGACATGATCAAAAGTTGTAGCTGTGTATTAGCTTAAGGTGACAGTTCATATTTTCAGTGAAACCGCATCGAAGTCATTTAATTTTTGTGGTTTCAAGCTGAGACATACGTTAATCTATTGAACAAAATCTAGGAAAGAAAGCATGAATAATTTCGAGGCTTCGAAGAACTCATTCATACTCACAAGTGGGTTTGACTGTGTATTGGCCATGATATTTGGTCGGAATCGCTCCTTGTGTCAGCACCCATTTCCAGTTGGGAGGAAGTCTACGCTGCGCAAATGACGCAAGCAAGCGTACTTTTGGTCGACCCCTTGCCAACACAAACACATGCATATGATGCCGTCACTGTCTTCAGTAAATGATGACCAATTCTCTTCAGTAAATGAAGATCATAAATTTAATACTTTATGCTTAATGTTACCCAAAATCTACTTTATTTGTTGTTAAAAGAGGCCACAAATATTAACAGCATCACATTTTGTTGACAAAACAAAAATACATCTCTCCTTCAAATTGGATAAGGGAAGTGTATGGAAGGAGCTGTAGGCGCAGCGGACACACTAGCCTTTGTAGTGGTGATATGCTACTAACATCCCATTGGTTCCTTTAACGCGACAAATGATATCAAAACGTAACACGTTGTTGGGGGGAAAACACTCACTTTAGCGGTGGCATGCTTGGTTGAGGAACTTTATACCCTCGTCGGTTGCCTTTTCGTGAATGTATATTCGATCTCGTCTATATTTTGGTCTGTTCCACTAAAACTATTATATAATAAGAAATACATGCTGATGTGTCTCGTGTTGTCCTACAGTTGCCATCTTTTTGCAACAGTTTGGAGTAATTTATATAGCAAGTTTATCCTATTCATGAAGTCAGTATACACCTATTCAATTATATTGCAAGGCTTTTTGTTAATTGTCAGTGTGGTTTTCTCGTTAACTAAAAGTATTGAGTGATGCCGCTGGAAGCGAAGGCATATCCAACATGTCATGATGTCAAGACCTCAAGTGCCATAATAATACACATGCACCGACGTCATTTCGGAAGCTTACACACACACACACGTACACGGCAGCTTGGGTTGTGTACCTGAGGAGCTGCCACTAGTGAGTGCTCAAGCCCAGGGGCGGGCGGGGAGCAACATCTCCTCGGTTCTCCGCCTTTTTCAGGTGAGTCAATGTTCTGATAAACATCACGAGTGGTCCAGTGTGTATACACAGTACTGCGGATAACATGTAAAGGTGAACATAACAGTGAAGGGCTTAGAACATATAGAAGATCGATGAAAAATTGGCTTGGCGCCGCTGGCAAGAGCCTAGCTTTGGAGCCAACAGTAAAGGACAGAATGGGCGATCCCGTGACCGCGCTTCCAAACGTAAGATAATGTCGGCGACAGACGTCTACATACAGCTTAGGAACTGTGGATAATTTTGGGATGTGTCTATGGCCCATAGCAAATGTAATGAAAAAGTGATGATATGTTTCACAGAGCCGAGACGTGAAAGAACTGTGTTTGTGTGGGTGGCAGGTTGGTGTCAGGAGGGTCGGTGTTTGGTGACGTCATTATGTTATGACTCAGATTCTCATTCACCCAACACATACTACACCATGACATTAGTTATACACGTGTGGGGCTTGATAACAGTCTTATAGAAGCAACGCTGGAAGTATAAGAAATGTTTGATAGTTCGATGACAGCAAGATTAGGGAATGGAGGAGGAAGGGTCTCGAGGAGTAGGGCGGCCAGGGAAGGGATAGCGAAAGCCCCTCCCTTCGGGCGCCAGGCAAGCGTGCCGAATTTGAGATTTTCGTTATTTTTCGCCATTCGTTGATTTCTTATTTCATAATGTTTCTGGCTCATGTCATCATCTAAGTGCCATTCAAATCGTGATGGTACCGAGGGAAGCCAGAGTAAGAGAAGCGGAGGCGGGAATGAATGGGATGTCAGGTGGGTGTGTTATCGTGAGGCAGCAAGGTGGTGGTGGTGGTGGAGGCCGCGGGTGGGTGAAGGGAAGGAGGACGACGGCAGGCGGGTGGGGATAGTTGTAGCCTGCGGCAAGTGTCGCCAGCCTCATCTCTGAGAGCAAGTTCTCAGGGATGACCTTCCGATCACCCTAACTTAGTCTCTCTCTCTCTCTCTCTCTCTCTCTCTCTCTCTCTCTCTCTCTCTCTCTCTCTCT
>CM035181.1:27814998-27844998 GCA_020233015.1 Callinectes sapidus | reverse complement strand
ACACACACACACACACACACACACACACACACACACACACACACACACAGAAAGAAAGAAAGAAAGAAAGAAAGAAAGAAAGAAAGAAAGAAACACACACACACACACACACACAGAGAGAGAGAGAGAGAGAGAGAGAGAGAGAGAGAGAGAGAGAGAGAGAGAGAGAGAGAGAGAGATAAAGTATTTATGGCGAGAAAACTTGACAGTAGGAAGGCAAAGATTCTTGACAAATGAGGAGTAAATAAACATGAGAGAAATAGAAATGTGCCAAACAACACTGGCTCAAAGGAAGTGGTTTGTGTAAACTAAACTTTTTTACATAAATCACACAAAAAAATGTAAAAGTTTTCATAATATTACGAGTCCATCTTAGTTCAACAATGATACAAATATGTAAACACACACACACACACACAGCTTCCAGTATATATTACTCGTGAATACCAGGCGAGATGGTTACCACTCTCTACAAAGGGAAATCTAAACCCATGTATTGTTTTGATTGAAATGGAAATGAAGGTAAGGAACAGTCACGAGTTGATAAAATAGCACTGATATGCACACACTAATAGCAAACTCCTCAAGTAAAGAATAACAAGAAATCAAATATAGAAAACTTGCGTCAACAAAGCAATGCTATCGGTGACTAACATAAAAATAAATAATGTCACTATCCACCAGATAAAGCATTGAATGTATGCATGTTCCTTCATCCGAGTCTGTACAGCACCTTTCACTCTAACACACCTTAAAAAATACAACACGCCAAGTAAAAAACAGAGAAAAATGAAAAAGAAACAAGCGAACGTTCTCGAAGGAAACAAAAACAGAAGGAAACTCGTCAAAGAGGAAAAACTCACGTAGATTTGTCAAGATGAAAGGGGAACACCCAAAAGGCAGGAGTGTATACCGTGTTTTCCCGTGTGCGTGTGTTTGTCCTTCCAGGAAAAGCGTGGCTGGCTCGCTGCTATTCCTGCTTGCTTGTGTACCCTTCTGCCTGCCACGATCGATACCCAAGTCGGCACCTTTTCTCACAAAACTCCACTCAGCGCCTCTAATTTTGACTGTCACACCTCGCCGCTCACCACACTTGTCAGGAAGGGGTTGGTGCAGGGGCGGGTACTCACCAGTGGGCGTGGGGAAGGTGATGGGCGGCTGTAGATGTAGGTAAATAAGGGCAAGTTTGTTCGCCGCTCACCCCTCACAGCTGACTCTGAATGGAATGCCAGACTCCCATCCGCCTCCCAACCCGTCCCTCGATTGGTTATTCTACGCAGTTTACACATTTCCTTCTCTCTATTCCCTCCCTGTTGCATTTCATAAGAGTCTACTAACGTTATTTTTGCATGTGTTTTTTAATTAAAGTGGGAAGGTCCAGCAAATTATTATGGTGTTAAAAATGTCCCAGTCACTGCTAGTGGATTCGGACACTGTGGTCTTCGCTCCAGTACCGCATTGTTACTTTTGATGAATTCTGTGTTTATCAATACTTTTCCTGAGTCTTTGAGACCAACTATACAGCCACAAAGAGCTAAGGGAGGGAATTAGGGTGTGTGCACGATCTCAGAAGCTGTGTCAATACCCTGCATACAACAAGTTTAATGGTATTTTATTAAAGCTTACCATCTCCTTTAACCTTCGTCTTCCAAGCTGTAGTTGCCAATATTAATTACTTAAAAGAGTGATAAGGGTAAAATTACATTTAAAACACCAGTCCTAAAGATAATTTGTCCTATTATCATAAAGGTAGATATGATGCATTATTAATTATTCCAGGACATACTGCGTAGTGTTTAATGTTCCAGTTCAGTGGGTTCATCATTCTAATATTGATTATTTTCAGTTCTAACAATTCTATGGCAGACTCTTGGTTCTGGGTCACGAATGTTTCTTTTGATGTACTGTTGCAAGCTGCTACACCGTCATTAATTAAAATGAGAGAGAGAGAGAGAGAGAGAGAGAGAGAGAGAGAGAGAGGGCGCTTAACGTTTCCTCTCTTTAGTAAATCTGTCAAAGCCTCAAACTGTAATATTATTATTGAAGACACAAGTGGGCTATTAAGCTTGTGTCTTGTTTGTTTGTTGTTCCATTGCCGGTCTCTTCATGCCGTGTCCGCTAGTTATGACAAAAAAAATAATGTGATATTTGGGTAAGGCAAATTAATAGCATGCCAGGCACATGTAACTGGTCTGCCTTCAATATCAGTCTCTTTCATATCACTCCCAAATCGTCAAGCTGTTTATAAATCATGTATTCATTTGCTTTTCAAAGAAGGCAAAAGTTTGTAAGTTTTAGATTCATAATATAATGAATTGGATTTCAAACCAACAAACGTATACATTTGGTAATTCCTCATGTCTGAGTTGTGGGTGTGAATTCTGTATCTCTTAACTTCTGTGTAATTACATTTCTTGGGGGTTTATTGACATGTAATTAACAGAAAAATTAAATAGAGATAAATACAACACATTTGGCCTTAACTTGATCTATAATTCTTGTAATCATGCCATTGTAAGCTTGCTATTTTGTACACTCAGTAACAGGCATATCTATTGTGAAAGCAGAGGATTGTTAATGTGGTGGTGGGAGTGAAGGGCGAGACATCTCAACAAATGGATTAAATTGATATCCATCGTTGTACACACACACACACACACACACTTAAAGGGTAGGAAAATGAGAACTGTGATCAGGGATGACTTTTCAAACTGGAGTTATGTACTATAACAAATGGACAGTGAATGGTTGCAAATCTTTCAACATTCCAACCAAGATGTATATTTTTTATTCTTTTGTTTTCTTCTTTGAGCTCTCTTCCTTCAGAATGCTCTTTCTTCCTTTGCTTCCTGAGAGTGAAATGGAATAAAATAATAATCATTTACACAGTCTTTAACTTGCTTTACTCTTGTCTCTTAACACTGTAAGCGTAATGAAAATATGGTATGATGTTTGAAGGTGCCAAGAAAAAAATAAATTGAGCCAACAATGAAATAAAAATAAAAAGTTCAGGTGAAACACTTATTTTTAACACTGCTGAGATCAAATAGATACATCTAACAAATATAATCCCTACTCTGATTTAACTTCACATTCCAAGTATACTATATAATATAACATTGATTTATATAGGCAACTTTTGAATTGGGATAATTCAACTGGAATGATCTATTCTATACTTTTATAGGAATGGCTAGGGACTCCAGTATTTAGGGAATGATGATCTATGATTTTACATCCATCAGAGGGAGAGAGAGAGAGAGAGAGAGAGAGAGAGAGAGAGAGAGAGAGAGAGAGAGAGAGAGAGAGAGAGAGAGAGAGAGAGAGAGAGAGAGAAAAGATAGTGAGAGTGCTGGGTTATCCTTCTGATTTCCTTGTTTTCTTCTTTGTGTAGTATTCGTTGAAATCCAGCAGGGCAAGAAGCTGCTGTTGGTGGGAGCTTATCATGACGCGCTGCCCAATTCTCACCAGCACTGAGGAACATAACAAGTAGGTACTTTAGAAATTGGAAACACTTAATCTTATACTAAACAGATGGCACCATACTGCTTGAGAAACATACAATTTATAATCTTACTAATCACCGAAGTTGCTAAGCCACTTTTCTAACATCCCATTGCATACTCATCCACGTCTGCACCTTTCCTTGCTTCCATCTTCCTTACTGCCTCCTGCACTTTGTCATAGGTTAATCTAGATATGGTAATGTGTTCAATCCTTGCTCTCAACGAGCTTCAAGAATCTCAGGCTTTTTATTATTCTCTAATACATTCAGTATATGTCTAATTTATAATGTTTAATATTTTGTACATGTATTGAATTATATTTCCTGAGAAACAACAATCATGCTTCCATAAAAGCTTTAAAGCACTCATCACTTAAAATTGTTTGTAGAAAAGTGATGAAGTAACTTTAATCATTTCATTGATTTATGTAGTAAACTCACAGCTTGCAAGCAGAATAACATTCCAGGAGAATATTATCAAATGAATGAAAAAAAAAATGTGATAATTCACACCAGATGAAATTCCAAAAGGTGACTCCTTTGCATGCAAGTATGTGCAGCAGTAAGATGCAGTCTTTGGATGGTTCTAAAATATATTATAATGGGGGTGCATCTTTACATTGAGTCTGAGGTCAAGCAAGCTAACATGGTTGACACAAAGACGCACCATTACCTCCTGAAGTTTCTCCTCCTGATCCTCCAGTACAGCTTTGAGAAGGAAAGAACAAAGATGTTTACTTATAACAGTCCCATCATCACTTTAAGCTCATTTCCTGTTTTATCTAAAGAAAGCTTTGATGTGCAAGGAAATCAGCAGATAATGTTACTTAAGAAATAAGTACAGGCACATCTTCATATTCTTATGCAACAGCATGGCAAATGAAACTGATCTTCAATTTCTAGATATAATGACAGGAAGTTTTTTTAACACAGCAAGAGACTTAAGGCACATGAATCCTTACCAGACATGCCTTATTGACCACTGTGACCCACAAGGACTTTGTTCAATATTATCTGTCTGCCACCTTCATCATATTTGTTGCACTAGAGAAAGTGATTACTTTCACTATCTATATTTGACTGAACTGAAACTCAGTGCCATAGAATTGAATGGTATACCATGACAAAAAAACTTATTGGTTCCATTGACACTGAAAATATAGACTGCAGTAAAAAGAAACAATAATAAGTCATTTGTGACCTATTGTAGCAAAACAACAAAACACACACACAGAACAGAATTTTTGGCCCTTTGTTCCTGCAGCACCATTCATGTACACGTGTATATATACAGTCTTAACAAGGTACAAGGTCACAACTCACTGACTGTACCAATTCCAAATAGAATAGAATGAAGATCATAATTGTTCTAACATGGTAAAAAACAATCATCTAAATGCTGATCTTCTGGATGAATGACACTCTAACCACTACACCTGTAAGCTCCGTGGTAATAAAAATCTAATAGGAAAATTATCATCAGCAACAAAGCACATTTTCACTGCTGAAATTAGTTTTTACTTGAATATAAGATTTTCAATCAAGGCTAAATATAGGGAAGGTTAGGCCAGACAATATGTAGGTATAAGTAATCAGCAGAATCTCTGTAAAACAAAGTCAAGAGTAGTAACTATACACACTTGATTTGGTCAAGAAGAAAAGCACTGAAAATAGTGATAAAGAATGTTTGAAGGATGGTGTCTTAACTTACACTTGTGCAGGAAGGCAGCACGGTTTTCAAATTCCTGGAAGGTGTCCTTGAGGGCATTGAAAGCTGGATGCACCATGACTGTCCCATCAGCATCCTCTGGCACCCACGGATGAGCCAAGAACTGGGAGCAGAATCGCAGTGTGCTCGAAAAAACGTCCTTAATCAGCTGGTGCACTACATGCCCATTCTGACTCAGGAAGCACCTATGGAGAGAAAATGGAGTTACATTTCCCTCATACAAAAGCCAAAAAACTTAAAAAATCAGCTGCTGGCTTCTGAATATCAAGTAAGAATAAGTATGAACTAGATTACCAATTTTTTGTTCAAGATATATTTTGATGTTCTCTCCATATATCCATTTTCAGCTTGCACTTCATCTGTATGACATTTAAAAAAAGGCAACTTCTCTGAGAACACTTACTAATGGATCCCAGTCCAATGGATAAAAACAAGACTATTTATGCAAAGAAGATATATGGAATCTGAGGTATATGCATTATAAATGAAGGTAAATACCCAATAACAATTTCAAAAGACCATCCAAATCCTCATCAAATTCAAATTATGTGAGAAGTTGATATTACTTATTTACATGTTATACTGAGGCCTCTCAACAAGGGAAACAATTAATTAAATGAAGGAAAGAAAAGAGGGAAAATAAAATAAACAACTAAAAATAAAATACACAAATTAATTAGGTAATAGAAAATTTAGTTCAAAGAAATTGCCTTATCCTTGATGGCACCAGAACCCTACAGACTGCCAGCCAGCACCTTGGGCCTTACCTGGAGATGATGGCCTTGATGAAAGAGGCGTGCAGGGAGTACAGGTGGTCAAGGGAGGTCACTTTTGCATGAAGCTTCTCTTCAAGTCTGCTCCAGCTGATCTGGTGAATCTACACAAGGCAACCAATTTTAATGATAGTAGCAGCAAATGTGCAAATGTATGTGTGTAAATTACCACTACTCATCACAAGCTTTTCTGCTATAATTACTAGACCACCTAGCTGAAGTGTCCAATACTATTTATGGTGAAAAAGGCAAGGCTGTCTTGAGAATGAACCATTTTAGATAAAAAATTATGATGTCACTGCATCCCCCAACCTTGTATCACTGACTCTTGGGTGCCTCATGGAGTGGGTGGAGAGTAGTAACCTGCTGTGACTTGTTCTGCATCCCAGTGCAATATTACACTATAATATCCTGTGATAATTCATTCTGTTTGGTAGCATGACTAAAACAAAAGAGAATTCATCCTGGTGTATCATTGAACTAACATCTTGTGATAATTAGTTTTGTTTCCTAATATGGCTAAAGCAATTATTCTGTTGATCATCATTCAATTAGATAAATGACCGAGCAGTTGGCAGTATCCAGGACAACAGTGAAGTGTTGGTTATGATGGTTCAGAAATAAAGAGCATCCTAATTCACCTAAGCCTAAGAAATGGTCTGAGCATCTCACTCCTAAGAGGACCCATACTGGACCTCCAAGCTACAGTGTTCAATACTTAGGATGAAAAATATAGACAAAAGACAATTTAAAATTTCTTTGACACCTTTGCAATTTCAATCTGGCACCCCTGAAAAGTATTTACAAAATAGTATATGCATTACAGATTAAAGTGATGTTTTTTAAATGTTTGCAGAAATCTGACAATGAAATCTTCAATTTATATCTCTGGTGACATAAGCTTGTAATTTATCCATCTAGTTAACAACTAAAACGCTCTCTCTCTCTCATTATGCATCGATACCATTTCCTGAACACAAATAGCAGGTAGGTCTTCTCATCACATTTTCCCTCAAAACTTGATTATCCTATACCATGCAGCAAAAGGCAGCAGCAGCAGCAGCACTCACCTGGCTGATGACATAAGCCTGCAGTGCCAACAGGAAGTGGTGCATCTTGTGGCGGTGGAGACACAGTTGATGGAACTGTGGAGACCTAGAGAGGCGGTTCTCCTTGTCCTGCCGATCTAAAAGGAAGCAGTGGCAGCCATGATATAGTTAAGAGTACATACATACAGGTGAAGATTTCTATCTGTCTTAATGCAATATGGTTTTAATCTATAATTTGTGAATTTTGCAATAATGAGTTAAGTTTGTAATGGTCAGCTTTATATTTGTGTGGTATTTAGTGATCTTTTCTGAAAACTGAGAGATCTTGGTGTCTAATGATAAAAGCATTAGTGAGCACAAAGTTTGGAAGATCTGTTTTGTTATCCCACAGCATATTTTTTTCTATTTTTGCACTATATCTGGATTTTTCATATCATGTCTATATAAAAAAACAACACATGAATATTTAATGCTATAAGACCATCTATCAGCAAAAATCAATGCAATACAATAAAAATATGATTGAATTGTCTTAGTTGAAAAGATAATAATGTCAATGTCAACTTGTTTAATCATGAAGGCATTATTTTGTTCTGTAGTACCTTTTTCTATCAAGAACATCCCCTGCCTCTTTCTCTCTCTCTGCCAATATGGAGGGTAGAATTCCTTTTTAATAGTAATGATAAGGGAATATCTTATTTAGTGTGATTGAATAGTATATATAAAATATAATTGGATCACTTACTAAGGAAGGATATGTGGATGAACAGGTTGTCTGAGGCCCAAATGACATGGTGGAGAGATGCAAGGAAACTCCACACACGGGAGTAAGAAGCAAGGGTGGAGTCGTCCAGCACAAGGTTGTGGGGCCACGTCACACGGTACCTCAGCTCAAGGCAATCCACCACACTTGCTGCTCAGAATAAATGTTGGGTAAGAAGAAATGCTGATTAGTCACTCACAGCTACAGTACATACTTAAAGTTTTCTTCATTATTATTCTAATGTCCAGTTCTAGTAAAACTTCATGGATACAGAGAGAGAGAGAGAGAGAGAGAGAGAGAGAGAGAGAGAGAGAGAGAGAGAGAGAGAGAGAGAGAGAGAGAGCAAATAGATTTACAACAAAAATTTACAGTTAAAATATATACAAAAAATCCATGTGTTAAAATAATTACATGGTCAGAATCAGGTTATATCAAGATAGTCAGAATCATGTTACGAGTATATCAAGATAAACAACTGTTCACTCAAATGTTTTAGTGTGGTTTTGACTGTTCTTCACAATATATATATATATGAAAGTTGTAATTTTCAGAAGTGTTTTAATAATTCTTTTGATATGTAAATACAATATCTGTAGCATGAAAGGGCAAAACAGCCATTGTGATCAAATTAATCATCTTTGTGGCTTTTGAAAACAATCCTAGTGCTTATGAACAAGAATGGTGAGAGACTCACAGTTATAGGAGAAGGCAGGTGGGATGTTGGTAACTGCAAAGGAAAGATTGTCTGCTTGGCTGCTGCTGCTCCAACAAGACTCTGCCACAGACTTATACAGGATGTTGTTCAGCTTACTGGGGACAAGCAGTGTAGCAGGGCAGGTGTTGGCCTCCAGCTGAGGGTTGGAATAAAAGAAAATATCAATCAGGTACATAAATAAAAGATTATGTAAATAAATCAACACCAATCTATTGACATATCTCAAGAGAATAATGCAGTACAATTTATTAGAGATGTTAAAGATCATTTTGAATGCGGATACTCTCTCTCTCTCTCTCAAATATATATAGATAGATAGATAGATAGATATACACACACACACACACACACACATCTTCCCCGAAGATCGGTCTATGAGCTCTCAGCTTGCTCCTTAGGGAAAGGCTGGCTGGGTGACCAGCAGGCGACCATGGTGAATAACACACACACATTATATAACAAGAACAAACAAGGTATTTTAATCCAGAATTTCTCTCTCCTTCAATAACATGGCAGGAAACTAAATCATTACCTTCCCAAAAAGGTTAGAGGTGAGGGCACGGGCAAAGTGGGCATCATGCAGCAACAGGAGGGAACGCAGTGCTTTCAAGTGGTCAAGAAGACGTCCTTCAACAAGTATCTCTGCTAGCAGGCTCTCATTCACCAACTTACTCCTGAAATTTTGCAAGGCATTACAAGAGAATTAAATAAAGCAACAAATGTTCAGCTCCTCACTATCATGACAGCAAATTTCTGAGTGATTTTTAGTTCAGTAAATAAAACTATATGTATTCACTCTCTCAAATATGACCGAGAGAATATCACAACATAGAAAACTGTAAAATATGCAAAGAGGCTGGAGACTCTAACCAATACAGCCAAGGGACAACAACAACAACCTTGAAGCAAATAAAAATAAGATTAAATGAAACATAACACAGGACTGATGTCACTTAAGGTACATACACATACAAAAACACTCATTTTCTTCTTCAGTCTCTCCAAGTCCAGTCAACTGCAGAACAAAACTTCTACCAATGAAAACATGTGAAGAAATAACTCACTGTGTTGTAAGATGCATTCTGATGGAACGGATGAAGTAGACTGGAACACAGGAGAGCTCCAGGGTTGAGGGTGCAGCTGTGGTGGGGGCAGTGGTGGAGGTGGAGGTGGTAGAGGAGGCAGATGGTGATGTGGTGGTAGTAGACGGCCTGGTGTTTGGTTTTCCCCTCAGAGCACTACCAGTGATGTCCAGCAAAGGCTCCTGGTCTGTGTGGACATGTAAGTAAATTAGGAACACTTATATGCACACTGTCCGTACATTAAAAATAACTTTATAACAAAGAATAGTATAATTTGAACTTATTTAAGAGGAAAGTTTCAAGACATTTCTCCCATTCTTTTGGCTAACACTTGCAATCCTGTTTGTGGAATGGGATCTCAGTGGACCTTTTTATTTGATATTTTTGTTAGCATTGGCCAGTTTTGTCCTCTTACAAAAATTTGACTTAGACTGTAAATTAGAATGTGCACAAACAGCTTCAAAATAACAGATAAGAAGCCTCCAATGTAATGTTGGTAAATAACATAATAGTAACTGAAAAGAGCTATTAATAATGCAAGGATAAAGTAAAATCCTGAATAACTATTTCTTAAAAATGACCAGAAAATTGACAAGCAATGAACATTAATTTCCTCCAAAAACTTGACGTCAAGTATGTTGTGTTCAGTGTGTCCTGGAACATTATTTGGAATACTGAGCCCCAGCACTCATCACCAAGCATTCTCACCCATCAGCTTCATGTACTCCAGGTCATAGCAGGGTGTTTTGTGGTGTGTTGGAAGACTCTTGAGGGCAGCCTCCACCATGTCCTTGACGGGGGTAACTTCAGTTGGAGGGGAGCAGGGACTGGGGGGAGGGGTGGGATTCTGGGGAGAGGATATCTCTTCAGAATATTACGACAACAAAATCACGTGTAATGGTTTTCATTTTCCCTTAACTGAATGACACAACAATCAAATTCAAATGATTATTTGTATATTTTTTGACAGAAGAATACCATAATAAAGTATTCGGTCAAGCTATTATCATTATCATTATGTGCTATTTGTTTTGACAGAAAAATAAAAATTGTTATAAATCATTAATTGACAATAGTGTTATCAAAACTTAATAAAATATATGGCAATTAAAAATGACATTCCTTCAAATCTCATTGATAAAATGTTCCTAATTTCTACTGCAGTATTAAATCATGTGAGCTCATTTTCAGAATTACTCTGAATACACTGCTGTCTGAAAGTTATGTCACTTTTCTTGACATCTTACCACAAACAACACTGAAAGATTAGTAAATCAGCTTATTTGCCATAGATAGTAAAATTATATGCATAACACAAAAGCTTTCTTAGCATTTCAGCAAAGGCCTAATTGCACAAAATGGCAGTAAAGCATGAAAGGCATACCAAGCTTGTAATAACCAAAGAACCTGCAAACATAATTAACATCCGACTTGAAACACTCACACCAGTAGCTTCTCAAGCCAGCGTGGTGATGCATGGACATAGAAAAAAAGTAATAACAAAAGGAATATAACAAAAAGTACTTCATTTAAATGCTCATGCAACACCTACCATGAATTGGATAAGGATTAAACAGATAAACTTGCCTTGGTTGTCTAACTATACATAAAACACAAACATGGTTAAGATATCATTCAAGTATACATTTAACATTAATACATATAAAGTTTCACTATTCTCACTTACATTATTCAATCTTACATGTTAAAAGAAAATTCTTGACACACACAAAATAACATTCTCATCTGTCATATATAGCATGGATTAGTTAGGGAAGCACTGAATCTTTCCCAACATACAACTCTTGGATGTATATGTTATAGACAAAGCCAAGAACTGAGATAGGATTCTCTCCTTGTAAATTCTAATGTGATACTAACTCTAAAAATGTAAACAATGTTTCTGGAATATTATGTATGCACTTTTCAAAAAATAAATTTGTTTTTTTGGGGGGTGGATGTAGTCTTCAGGAATGAAACCTTCATTAAAATGTATATCTATAAACCTACCTGAACTACAAATTGCTGACATACATACGTAATATGGTATGATCTGACAACTGGATGCTCATTTTTCATTGCAGGACATAACATCTAAACTGGAGAGCTATCTCTATATCTACTTGCCCTTGTAAAGTAACAGAGGGCAAAATGCAGAATCTGAGGACTCTTCTATCATTTCATGTATCAGTGTCTGGACAAGACTTAAAAATCATGCATAACAAAATAAATAAGCAAGTAAATAGTATGCGAAAATAGTGAGACTGTGCATGTGCTCCACTATATATATATATATATATATATATATATATATATATATATATATATATATATATATATATATATATATATATATATATATATTATAAAAAAATGACAAAAATGACAAGAATTACAGTGAGGGACACAATACACAGTTTTTTTTAATTCCTGACACTTAAATAAAGCACAATACTCATCCATACCTAAAGACAAAGACATAAACACATACACACAGATACAGTATATAATGTTACTTAAGAGGATAGGGTTTCTGTTCCACTTAGGTGCAAAGGTTTCCACTGAATGGCAATCCGTTACCGAGGTCTGCTGTGTCAAAAGGTCTCTACCTAATCAACAGATTGGACTTCTAGACTCTCTCTGGTGATTATGGGTCCAGTATGTTATTCTTAAGACTGTGGTAAGGTATGCTCACATACACACATACATACATACATACATACACACATACACACATAATTTTCCTGGTCTATAAGTGTGAGGTGCCATGCCACAGTCAGGGTACAGGTGCAAAAAAAACTTTGAGGGAGGGGAGGGAAGAGAGGGAGGCAAAGAACCTACATTCTTCCACAGCAGCTTTTGAATGACCGCATCAGAGGCGTGGCCATGAATGCTACGGCCGCGTTCCTTTAACACTTCCCCACCAACCTTGCAGCATTAAGAAGGATGGAGGAGGAGAAGGGCCAATAGTATGATGGTTCTTAACAGTCTATGCAGTGACATGATTCCTCAGAGAACTTACCAACCATTGAGAGGAACATTACTTATAACTTTCTCGCTGGATTATATGTATATGATTAAGTGTTCGTTAAATTTCATGTCAGACGTAAGTATTTTCATATTCTTTTTAAATCTATGTTCATATCTTTCTGAATAATCTATCATAGCTTTTCAGTTTGAGAGTGTTCATGGATATATGACAAATTGGAGAGAGAGCTTTCATGAGTTATAATTGTTTATAGCACAATAGTAATCAAACTCTGGTTCACAGGCTAGTGCTCCTAATTTTCTGGCTGTCATCTATAGGCTGTTTGACTGTTGGCTAAGTCAGACTGCATGAGTATGTACATACAATCATATCACCAGCCTGTGTGATTGCTGATAAAATCATACATAATACATAAAATGTATGCCAGTAGTATCAGTTTTCAAAATTTTGACATCTGAAAATTGTTGAAAAATTTTGTTTCCATTACGTATTCATAGATGAGAAAGACTGCATAATGTTACTGAACAGGTATGAAAAGAAAGTAGATTATTATAAAATAATTTGCAGTTTTGGAAATAGAGAAATATTTTCATGGTACAACCATGGTCAGAAGTCATATAACCTGCCACATTCACTTGTATCGTGTTTTGAATTTTACATTAATCTCAATCTATCATCTGTTGACACTTGATTGTGTGTCAGGTTTTGTGAAGAAACTATCAGCAGACCAAAGGATTTCAACTCAGTAAAGTAAGCACAATAGAAATAAATGCAGCATTTTACTCAACTTTTGAAGATGACTATACCTGCAAAGTTATTGAAAAAAACTATGACCAACAATTACACAGCAAAAGATATACATTTTCAGAAAGGGGAAGTAATTTTAAGTTGATTGACCAATTTCATCAAAGAGTGGAAACTATTCTACATTCTTAATCAGTATATAGTAAAGATGCTCTGAAAACATCATTATGATATTTGGCAAAATCTCAGGTGAATGAACGGGAGATGTTATTCTGAAATATGTTGTTATGTACAATGTAAGATGATGACAAATGTGATGAAAAACAAGGACAAGAAGGAAAGAGCTTGAAAGCAGAAGTAAAGAAGAAAGACAAAGAAGCAAACAGAAGGAAAACTTGCATCAAACTGTCATGATGCAGAGTACTCACTTTCAGGTAAGAATGAGCAAGAGAATGGAGTGCCAGGAATGCAAGATGAGTCACCTAAGCTCTGAGGCGGCAAGAAGGGAGGCACAACAAAGGGAACACAGTCTTTACCTGGTCAATGAGGATAGGTCTCTCTTCATCTGGAGTGGTGAAGGCAGTGGAGGAGGAGGTGGGCCTTTCTGAGGAGGAGCAGGAGCGGAAACTGCTGGTGCTGGTGTTGGACACTTGCCGGCTGTACACACCATGGCCTCCTGCCTCCTGTAGCTCTGTGTCTGCCATGCCAAACTCTGTCTCCATGACTCGCTGTTTATTTCTAGCGGCAGCTGAGGAGGGGATGGTTCTGGACCTGAGGATGTTCATGTTGTTCTTGCTGGCAGTGGTGGTCTGGTGGTACTCATTAAGCACTTTCTCCTTGATAGCTGCAGCCTGAGCACGCCTCTCTCTGAACTGAAGTACAAGCTCATTCAGATTCTGGTTTGCTGTGTTGCTGTGGTCTGAGGTGTTCTGTTGCTGGGTTTCGTTCTGGCTTGTTTCAAGAATAGTGATTGTCTCTGGAATGTTTGCATTGGCATCTGGAGATTCTGTGAGCATAATAGGGGGAGCATTCACAGTTTCAGTGGTGGTACTACTAGGGAGGTTAGCATTGCCATTGCCATTATCATACAAAATTGCCTCAATGGAGCTCTTCATGTAGGCATAGTTTTCATTTTCTATAACAGTGGTCTCAGGAATTGTTTGTATCTTGGGATCTGCCTCAAAATCTGGGAGATTCTCATCAAAGGGGGTGTCCACAAAATCTGAGGATGTGCTCATTAAAGAGGCTGTCATATCAGACACTGAAGACACCTCCTGGTTGGGGCTCTCCTTCAGGAGGTCCTCACTCTTCTCAGTGTGAAGGTGGTAGGGTGCAAAGGTACATCCCTTGGCCCTGTGCTGCATCTGTGAGTCTGGTCTGGTGTTCATGTTGCGTGGCCGCTTCAGAACACCACCACAAAGAACCTGCTCCTGGTCTGGTGTTTCAGGTTGTTCTGGTATGGAATCAGGTGTTTGTGGTGATGCAAGATCAAGTATCTCTTCCTCCATGTTCTTGGGTGATGCATCCTCTGGGACAGGGGGCCAGGAAGTGTACTGGATGTGATGCTTTCGGACAGCACTCAGGGAGCACCTCTGCATTCTCCATCTGGCAACAGCTTCAGCACGTTCTGCTTCCTTCATCTTTTGCTGATAAAACTGCTCTACCTGGGCTCTGTAGATACATATATGTTCCAAAGGTTAATATGGTGAGCTCTGATATCAAGCACAAAGGTTTTTCATACTAACACCCTAGGCAACCAAACCCTCATTCTTTCATTCTTGATTGGATAAATCATCTTTAGTAATACACTTTCTTAACTTTCACCATCCAGTTTTGTCACACAACAGGCATTTTTGGGGGGTAACTCACTTAAATTATTTAGATTTATGTAAAGCTGAGAATCAAAACTAATAACCTTACTCTCATTGGTTTCAAACACCATTAACACACTTCTATCTACATTTCCCTTTAACTTTTATCTCTTTGCATATAGCATCCATATCTCTCTTTACATGCAATGCAGTTTTCTCTCAGTAAACTTTTTATAAACCTCACTACAGCTTAGCTACTATTTTCTGCCACTTAAAGATGAATGATACAATAACAAATCACATGGAAACATACCTTAGCACTTCTTCTTGCTCTATCTGTCTCTTCTCTATCTCTTGCTGTTCCTGAGCAATATTCCAGTCAATTTCAGCTTCCTTCTCCTTCTCCTCTTGTTTTCTCTTTTCAGCTTTTAGCATCTCATCCTTCAGTTCCTTAAGCCTCACTGCCTTCGCTTCCTTCACTAACTGATTGCGCTCTTGCATCTTGCCTTTCAGAGAAAATTCTATTAAAATTGTGTGAACATAAATACAGCAGTATGAATGTTTTTCATTGGAATAAGATTCACTACCTCAGGGTTGAGAAGGTAGTGAAATTATTCACTTGCTAGGTAAGAATTGCAAAAAAATAACTAGACAAGAAAGGCTTTGTGGTTACAAGAAAACAATGAAAGGAAAATAGTTGATTGCATAATGTGGGAGATGCACAAAAGGAAAATGAAAAATGATGGATGATGTGTGAGAAGACTTTTGCTATGAATTCAAGGAAGTGCCAAAGAATACATTTCAGGATAGATGTATATACTGTACATAGGTAGATGACTGAGTCCATGATCCTTAAAAAAATTGGCTGCTCAGTGAAACCAATATCCATACAAGTTCTCACAAGTTTCCATAATCAAACTTACTCAATGTTATCACATGTTATGTAAAAATCACCCAGTTCTTAGGAAAACTAGATTGAATTGGGTCATGTAATAATTCTCCAGTTCTCAAGAAAGATGAGCTGCATTGTATTGCCCCAGAATAAAACTACATTACTTCAGAAATTTCAGAAAAATTGTGCCTTTATCAAGACAAGCTGAGATCAAAATAAAAACAAAACAAAAATCAAAATAAAATTTTTAAAATGACACCAGAAATTTTTTCCATGAGTTAACAAAGCTACACAAGTATCTAACAACATGTTAACTTTATGTGCACCAAGAATTGAGAAGGTCCTCTATTTTCACTTACTCTCTATCTCTCTGAGGACAGCTGCATGTTTATTGGAGGAGATCAATTGAAGCCTGTGTTTCTGAGCCTTCTCCTCCTCTGCTTTCTGCAGCACTGTCACCTGAGGTAAATGAAATGCAAAATACATGACACAATGACTCTCTTCACTTTCAGTAGAGGAAAAGTTAATCATAAATGTAAATTGCTGAACACACATATCTTACATCTGTTAATTAAATTGTGTACTCTAAATGAGAAAACTTCACAATTAATTAAGTTTACAGATTGGAGAGTTTTTCCTTCCTTTTTGAGAAGCAGCACCATACTTTCCTCCTTTACTTTATATTCTAAGACTATTCCTTATCCTTGCAATAATAATGAATAATGCAAAATGTCAAAAGAAATCTTAAATCCAAGAAGTGACTTGTGCCTCCCCTAAGTTGAACATTCAGAAGCCATACAACAAATTAATCACAAGTCTTAAGAATCAAATAAAGAACCTCAGTGTGACATCATTATCTCATCACCATCATCACAAGCTTCAATCTAGGATTCCAATGCAAGACAAAAGGCTTCCCTCAACTTTCACTTACCTGTCAGTTGTCCATCAATTCCAAGCTCCTTCACAAAATTAATTCCTCATCTAATAGTTCATCTGCCTTATCTCTCTTTAGCATCCCTTCCATTACCAAAATTGTTCATACATTATCATTCACAGTATGACGTGTCCTATCTATACCCATTCTTCTTTTAATTACTATTATAATGCCTAATCCATGACATGCTCTTCTCATCTTTCTATGTAACATTAATCAATACACCACCAAGTTAGTGCACCTGCCATTCCTGTCTCACCTGGAGTTGGGCTGCTAAGAGATCCATATTGGCAGAGTAATGGTGACATTTCTCCTGCATTTGTGACAGCTCTTCTCCTGACACACACAGCTGCATGTGTGGCTGGTCATTGTTTCCTGCCACTAGGTAATGCTGCATGAAAGATAAATGGGTCAATATATAACTAACAACAAAATGAATCATAAATCTATAAAAGTCTGTGCTACATCTAAAGGCAAGAACATACTCATAGAAAGAGACTCAGTGTAAATATTCAAAAAACATGAACACACACACCCACACTATTGGATTCTGTTCAGCCATATGAGTGCACATTTGGTACCTTTCTAGAGCAGAGACGGAGTAGGTTGATGGTCTTTCCACAGACAAAGGCCTCCTCCAACACATCCAAGAACATGGCGGGCACAGAGGCCTGAGGGCGAAGTGTGTATCCTGAGGTCCAGTAGGTTCTGTCCCTCCTTAGAAGAGCAGCTCCATTCACTTCAATCATGAACTCTAACCCAGGGTCTGAACACACACCATGGTAGATCCACTCCTCCAGGTAACTGCAACACACACACACACACAATCCTGAACTTGTCTTCTTAATGCTTTAAGGTCCATCTTCACTACTAATCAAAATACATAAAAGGAATTTTTTTGCATTATGTGGGCATTGTATGTTTGTTTTAATTTTCTAGGTAAGTAATTTCTTAAGTGACATAAACTTTTCCAATATTAGAATTTGAGTATTTTATGTACACTTTATATGCATATAACATTATGATAATACAAACACAACATCTGTGGTATATGACAATGTAAAATAACCAAAGATATTATGTTCACAGAGAAGACAAGAACAGTTACCGGAAGAAGGGAATGCAGGAGCTCCTAAAAATAGAAATGAGGAGAAGCAGACAGTCCCGATCATTGGTGGTGGTCATAAGGTTGAGCAGTTCCCCCAGCAGGCACAGTCCTCTGGGAAGACCTGCATTGCTGTCATCAACATTGCCCTGCTGCCCTTTGTGGTTGAGTCCTGGTGCACCACGCAGCTTAGCTTTATCATTACACAATGGCACTTTGCAAACTGAAGCAACAAACTTGATCTTTTTGACTAGAGGTTGAGCTTTGTCCTGCAGTGCTGAGAGGAGAGTCTCCTCCCCAAGAGAAAGCACCATCTCCCTGTAAGGTATCAATTCACCTTCCTTCAGTTTGTGTGTTTTACATCAAGAGTTTTATATTGTTCAAAAAACTTGATTACCCTCTACAATACTACAGTCATCAACATGGTACAATTTTACATGATAATTTATGCCAAACTATTCAAGTCTACATAACCAATATTTTCTGATGTCGTTACTAAGACACACCTGTGCACCTGCAGCACACTGGATATAGCAAAGGTGAAGGCTGTGAACACTGAGCCATGAGTCAACAGCTGCTGGTTGTCAGACTTTGGTGTGGGAAACAACATTTCAAGCCTGAGAAAAAATACACCAGGGTTATTGATTCAATGGCTAATCAATACAACAGAACACTGAGTATAGTGGTGATAATCACCATCATATTCATGGTAAAACATTAAAGACTAATTAATCAAATATGCCTTCTTTAATTACAAAAGCTAACTAACAACACAATATGAAAATACATTCCTATACATAAGAAGTTGGAAAAAGTACTATAAAAACTTGCTTCCTGATTTTATCTTAATTTCAAGTATGAGAAGCTGGAAAAAAAATTTCAGGAAATTTTTGCCCAACAACAATCTACTTGATCCACAGTTGTAATGGGACACGTGACCAGAATTTTTTTTGGGGTGTAAATATGTATATTGGGGTGAACCTACATCATCTTTAAATAAAAAAGGGTATGCATAATAAAATGCATCACATCAATTACAATAATATGCCATGACATTATAACCCAAACATATAACAAGAGATGGATGCCATAATGAAGAGAAGACCTAGAGACAGTCCTCAACATGTAGAATGTAACATATAGTTTATCATCTGGTTCTGTGCTATTGGCTTCATAAAAAAGCTAACCACCACAAGAAGCTACTCACATCATCCTAAAGTTCCGGGATTAACAACAAACTGTAAAATTTGGTAACCACTAGTGTGTGATATTCTAGTTGAGACAATATAACAAGGTAAGAGTAAAGTCTAAAGGGATGTGTTGTGCAAGCAAAATGAGTGAAAATAATTAGTCTTTGATTACCTGTGAACCAGTGTGCCACATTCCACAAGGGGCAGCAAGGAGCTTCGTAATGCCTCTGGGGTGATGTTCGAGTGACATAGACCTTCCCTGATACTGAAACACTCCTCAGTCTGCAAATATAGTATTTCTTGTGTTGCTGTTCTATTTATTCGAAGTCAGCAGTGGAGAGGGACTGACACTATAAACTCTCCATACACACAATGAAATAAATGCATTATCAATATCTTCAATTTATAAGTAAATAAGTGCAACTGTTTAGAATATGGAGTGGTAAATAACAGTGGCTCTTTCTTCCACATAAGATAGGTAGTCTGTATCTCCAGGGTAAGGGGCACCCAAAATGAGAAACTACATCACATGGTTCAATCAGCCATTGGGACATTGTGTGGAAATTTTTCTAGGGGAAGATCCTCCCAAAAGCAAATCTATTCCCTTTTAATGAATATCAAAGGGAGGAAACCTGTTTGAAACACTTGCCATCCAGTACAATAAGGGAAAATGAAGGTGTTTGATCAAATGATCATGATCATAATATATCATTGGTGATAACAAGTGAAGTATTTTTTAATTTCATCAACTTTAAAAGTATTCTTAGTTATATAAAAAAAATTCAGTTTTACAATTTATTAAGTGATCAGTCTAAAACACTGGACTTTAAAAAACAATGAATTGCATCTATATGACTCACATCAGACCAAGGAAAGCTGTGTGAGGGAACTCCAATGAGTAGGTAGAGGACATCCTGGCACAGCTCCTTCATGGGCCTGACACACAGCTGAGGGATGGACTGTCCACCAACGATGGACCACAATTCCTGGTACAGCAACCATATACTATTGGGAAATAAACAGTTGTGTATCAGTGACTTTGAAGGTAATTCCTGGTAAAGCATAAACACACTGATGCAAACATACTTTACAATGAATAAATTATAATGACAATGATACAAGGTAAAATATCAAAGGATATTAAGTTATGTGGATAATCAGAATGGAAGGCCACATAATATGAAATTAACAAGGAAAGAAGGAATTCTGTAATGTAGCACATGCATGTATATCATAAAAAATTTCCCTGAATGGCTAAATTGTTTTCTGTTAAGCCATAAGCAAGATAAACTAAAAATAAACAAGTAAATGAATAAATCAATGAATAATACACATGAAAAATAAAAAAAAGAATAAGAAAACAGTACAGAAGGATCTTACTTATGTGATGTCTTAGGTCCTGCCTCAGAAATAAAAGGTTTCTCTTTGGTATTAGGAATGTGTCCAAGGGTGGCCCAGGTGCGGCGGTTGGTGAGGGGCAGGGCAGCTAACACCGCCTCCCAGGGGTCCTCGTCATCTGCTGGGGAATGGCTGGCAGCAGAGTTGGAGGAAGCATAACCCTCATCACCCCCAGCCTGGAATGACAATATAAGTCTCAAAGCCTGACCAATTTTTCACATATAGCTATGAGAGTGCAGCATGCAAGGAGGATGGGAGGGCAATAATACAGCAAGAGTGATGGAAAATATGGAGGTCAGTGGAAGGAGGCCAATGGAAAGACATGGAGGAAGTGCATTCAGCAAGATATGGACTTGCTGGGAGTGAATGAAGAGCTTCTACAGGATACAACAGAGTAGAGGAGAGTCATTGCATGTCCAACCCTACTGTGATGGGAAAAAGGATGTTAAATGATCAAGAAGAAGCATATAAGCTAATGACAATTACCCAGAAGTGTAGATAATAAAACAGCTAACAAGTATGCTTAAAAAATCATAGATCTTTTTACAGTGATACCTCAATATTATGTCTTTGACCCATTTCAGATGAATGGTACAGTAAACAAATTGTTCCCATAAGAAATAGAGAAAAGAAGTCAAATCCATCAGCACTCTTATCTTCCTAAACTCTCAAGTTCAGTAGGATTCCACCTGTCCTCTGTGCCACACTCCCCTCCCCCCCACACTGTCTGAGTCTCACTTGGAGCAAACCGATGGGCAGTGACTTACACCACTGTTGCATGAAGGAGAGATGGCCATGGGAGCAGTGGCAATGTTGGTGATTGAGGTCAGGCTAAAGGGAGTGTAACCCTCTGCATTGTTTGGCAACTTGGGAAGGGAGAGAGTCATGTGGGGAGTCACTTCCTTCTTAGACTCCTGTAATAGTGCCCCCAACACTCTGGCAGAGAAAATAATAAATATATTCAATAAGTTATGTTCTTGTACTAACAGCAAAAAAGTCTTAAAACTTATCCTCTTTCACAAAAGTATAATGCATCTAATCAAATACTCATATTTCACAGAGACCAATGATGAATTACTAACTTTCCCTTTGCTAGTGAGACCTTTTCCCCAGTGAGCATTGGGCTGACCCCAGTGCCTGGAGGTGCCTCACTCAGCCTGATCATTTCTTCCAAATCATATGGGTTGGATCTGTCTGTTGTGCCTTCTCTTCTTTGTGGCAGAGACATGGGAAGGTCAGTGTACAGAGAGAAAGGGAAGGAGGAGTAAGGACGACCACACTCAGCCTTCTGCAGGAATGTGTCACCATACTGTAGAGGTCCCGAGGGGAGGAAACACGGAGCATTCTGTTGAGTAGATAAACAATAGTGATAGCACAGATCCCATGAACAGGCAGGGAGGTAAATGATTAATAGCCTGTGTCACTACAATGATTTCAGAAATACTTATCGTAGAAAGAGGACAATGCAATCTATGGCTGCTAGTTTATGGAAGAAGGAATAATTTTAGGTGGTAAGATGATGTGTTGTGTATATGGTGTGTAGTGTATGTGGAGACACAGTGTGGAGCATCAGAGCTGCCTTGGAAACATGTGGCCCAAACATTAGTTAATACACTGAGGGAATCCATGGTAAGTGTGGTACTGTACTCACCTTCTCCTGGACAATTCTGGGCCTGAGCTCTGCCAGGATGGGCTGCTGCATCTCTCCCTCTGGCCCACCCTGCCCCTTCAGAGCCACCAGGAACCTCATCACTGTCCTCACATCACTCCCAGACTCCAAGTGGCCTGGAACATTGATTCATTGGATTTTAGGGCTTCAAGATGATCTTTGGTTGTGGAATAAAAAAATCTGTGTCTCTGTTGTGGTTAATTTGTTTCAATTAATTTTCAGTTAACATTACTGTTACTGTAGAGAGTATGTGACATGTCTCATATACACAATTTTTTTTCTGCTTAACTACTCAATACACATTTCAATATGGATAAACAAAAATGACACAAGGAATCACAATGATATATTCTTTCTCCCCTCTCTCTCCCCTTACCTCCTTCCCTGAGGGCATGCAGGCAGCCATCCAATGCATTGCCGTCATCATAACGTCGCTGTTGGCGCAGGACGTGGGTGTGCCAGATCACCTCCTCCAGCTCATTCAGGTGCAGGCATGACCTCTCCCTAGCATGATCTGGTGAGAGAGAGAGAGAGAGAGAGAGAGAGAGAGAGAGAGAGAGAGAGAGAGAGAGAGAGAGAGAGAGAGAGAGAGAGAGAGAGAGAAAGAGTGTTATACATTTTGTAATACTATTCTATTCTATCAGCCAACTGTCTTCACAATGACCTTCAGTCACCTGTCAGATGTTCTTCTATTCTAGCAAAACTCATCTCATTATTCAAGATGGATCAATGTCAGCTCTGCCTACTTTTATTGATACACAGGAAGTTGAACATTTCTGCGGTAAGTAACAAAAGAACTAAGTAGTCTGAAAATACCTTTTCTGTGAGAGAGCAGTATGGAGTAGACAAGCACCTTCAGCTTCCCTTTGAAGGCCTCCTCTTTGTCCCTGTCTCTCAGGCAGAACTGACTGAAGGAGTCTTCCACAAAATGAGTCACCAGCTGTTTCACCAGGCTGAGGGTGCTGTCCATGTTAGGTGAGGCTATAATGGTAGGAGTGGTGGTGGTGGTGGTGGGGCCATGAGTAATACCTGCCCTTGTGACCCCAATGGTCACAGTGGGGTGAGGCTGAGTGATCTGCATTGTTGGTGACTGCTACTCTGAAGGAAATGAATTGTCATTAGAATCAGTAACATTAAGTAAGCTTAGCTACTTATTTGACTTACCTGTTCAACAATCTACTTTTCCAATACAATACAGACTTATAGTGGACAATAACTGTTTCCAGAAACCTAAATAGGCTGATGTGCCAGATATATCTGCCAACATAACTTCAAGTGATAGACAGTACAGTAGAAAAAAAGACAAATATTAGTTCATAATTAATAATAATTCTTCACAAATCTATAATAAAGCTGAGCAATGTGTAGCACATATGTAGCACACACAGGTTAGGACAAATGAACACACAAATTGCTGTTATTAAGTTGGTTATTGAGGAATGCAGGTGCCTTTGTACTATGTATTGTACATGTGAGAACTGTACTGCATTTCACACTTTCATTTAGGCAATGGATTGTTCTGCTTAATAAGTAAATGGACTTTTTTTTATCTGCAGTACAAGGAAAGATAGGAAATAAAATGATAAAACAGCCACTCTTTTAATTTGCTCTGATTTTATTGATACTTATTCAAAGTATGTAGTTTATAGCTCTTATTTAAAGGGAATAATGAGGATTAATTGATTTTATCAGTTTCAGGCAATCTGACAAATTTATGAACACAATTATTTTTCCATGTTATGTGCATTCCAGTGTGTCAGAATCAACATCTGCTGTGAGAGGAGAGGTTGAGTACATCCAGTACTGCTGTGCTGTACCAACATACGTAGATGTGACTGTGGTGTTTTCAAAATGATTATTTGTAATGAACATAATGACGCAAAAGTGTAAGATATAGGCAATGTTGTTTATGTTGTCATGGATCACCAACTTACTGTTACTGCATAGTTACTTTCATGCGTGACGCAGAGCAATGACGTTAAGTCTACGGCGTTGATGCGTCACACTTCATACATAACCATAAAGTGTCTTACAAGAGGCTAAACTCCCCTACATTGTTATTCGTTCCAGGAAGAACAAAACGTTCTCAACACAAAACGAGTTAATTCTTTCATGCAGTTCATGTCTTTCCTCAGTCAGGAAGGCGGTGGTGGGAGGGGAGAGAATCAATACCCACTGCCTTATTACTCACCGCCTTCGTCTCTCCCTGCCAGGTAACGGACCATCTTGTCAGAACCTACACAGGAACACAGACACACACTGACACCCTCCTTGCCCCACTCATCCCTCATTACCAGAGAGAGAGAGAGAGAGAGAGAGAGAGAGAGAGAGAGAGAGAGAGAGAGAGAGAGAGTATTTGCCAGTATTAGTCTCTCTCTCTCTCTCTCCGTATGCGTGTAGATAGATATTCATTCTCTGTCCTTGTATATGTGTGTATCTCTATGTTTTCATTCCCTCATTATGTACACATGTGCTTGTGTGTACTTGTACTAAGGTGTTTGTTAGTGTGTATCACCGTGTTCTCATATCTACCGCCGCGTTATCAATTATTCTCCTTTCTCTCTTGCTAATACGAGTAGTCTCTCACTGTCACTTAACCCTTGCCTATCAGTGTGTGTGTGTGTGTGTGTGTATTGCGAAGTTTTCCTCATAAAATTATATATAGCTTAAGTTCGTTCAACCCCCAGGAGAACTCAATATCCTTGGCGGCCTTAAACACGTGCACAGTAACAAACACGCGAGGGGCGACAGGGTACAAACAACACAGGCGGCGGAGGTGAAGGTGGAGGACGAGGAGGGGGGGGGGGGAGGAGGAGTATAGTTTGTCGCATCAGATTATCGAGTGACCTTTCTACTTCTCTTCAACACCTCCCTCCCCCCACAATAGTCTTCTGCAAAAATATTCATGCCTACGAGTTTCTGAATTTGTGTTGCATCATTCTAACAAGACCCTCCTTCAGGTGGGTTAATTAATATGAGTCACATACTACACGCCTTTCACATTAGGTCACCGTGGCACCACGAAGGGGAAGGGCAGTGGGCACTATGACACTCAAGCTCGTATCTCAAACACTACTGTACTTCACCTCCATTTCACAAAGCTTTAAATGTGGACGAGGTTTTTAAGGTGTTTTTACGGTGGCAGAGTAACAGGATTTCTACATTACTAACTGGAGAAACACTTGAAAAAACCACTGAATCATCTCTGTGGCCTTCCTTGGAAAATGGTTGTGGTGAGAGAGCAAAGCGTTTCTGAATATGGACCTCAGAAGGCTCTCAAAAGAACTGCTCTCAAAGGTCATAGAAATGTTTAAATTGTGGTCCCATTTTTTATGTACGAGGAAGCTGGCCAGGGACAACATAAAATAGAAAAAAGTAAATTAATCTGCCATACCCCTTAGAAGTCCAAAAGAATTAGCCAAAAAAAAAAAAAAATAATAAATAAATAAATAAAAAAGACGGGAAAAATATCTTGAAAACTCCCTCTGAAGTCATGTCACAGTGCATTCATTCCCCTTTGATAATGCAGATTCCTTAGTAAGTTAATGTGGTCTCTCTTGAACCATGAAAACACTCCCTGAGAATACAAACAGATCCAACAAATTCAGTGTAATCAGAATTATAATGTCAGTTTGTCTGATAACACGAGAGAGAGAGAGAGAGAGAGAGAGAGAGAGAGAGAGAGAGAGAGAGAGAGAGAGAGAGAGAGAGACTAACGTTACATGACCCAGTATAATACTTCCACATAATATGATTAAAATAACTTTGGCCGCTCTTCTACCTCTGAAAGTTATATACAGTTACCCACAGATCGTAACAAAGGTTCTATTATGGGAACTTCATTACCTCTCCCCTGTTAACTCTCCTCTCCTCTCCTCTGCTCTGCCTTCTCATAAAGTGGTAGTTCAGAATGCACCATCTAAAAAAAATAATAAAAAAAAAAAATAATAATAAATAAAAAAAGACAATAAAAAGGAAGAGTCGAGAATGTTCAGGTTTTTCAGTATTAAACAGTTTAATTTTATGTGTTTGTATGTTCTTCTAAGGTTACTGAATTAATGGTGTGTCTTATTCAGATAAACAAAAACAAAAACAAAAAACAAAAAAAATGGGGGGGGAGAAAGAATAACGTGGGAAAATCATTATTAGTTAAAGGGTTAATATTAGAGAAGCTAGGCAGGGAGAGGAGGAGGAGGAGGAGGAGGAGGAGGAGGAAGACGACACAAAGGGACAAAACTCATGAAACACAACAGCAATATGTCTTCACTAAATTATACTTAATCTTGTCAACTGTTCCGCATTTGCATCTTAAAACCATTCTTTATTTCAGGTAACGTCAGCCTCTCTCTCTCTCTCTCTCTCTCTCTCTCTCTCTCTCTCTCTCTCTCTCCCCTACTATTACTATTTTTTTGTTCTTGTTCTTCTTGCTCTTGTTGTTGTTCTTCTTCTACTACTACTACTACTACTACTACTACCACCACCACCACCACTACAATTGCTGGTGGTGCTGTTCTCATTCCACACTAAGGGCTGGTCATGGTACAACTTGAAGAGCAATACTCGTGGTAAGAGGGGAATGATGATGCAATACAGAAAGACTCATTCCTTTAGTGGCGTGGTGAATCAGCCTTTCCTGTCCACCCATTGCTCCACACCCTGCACAGCCTCACACACGCACGCACACTCACACACACACACGCACACACACACACACACACACACACACACACACACACACACACACACACACACACGTTCACCATCACGATTAAAATAAGGAAATGAAGTAAGGACAAACAAGATAAGGGCACCCATGAAAATGTGAATGAATACAGGAATAAATACACACATATATAAATAAATAAACAAATAAATGAATGAATAAATAATAAGAAAAGGTCAAAAAACACACACACATACAAATAAAGATAAGAGCAGAAGACAAGGACAAACAAATAAAGAAATAGATAAGAACAAAAACCAAGGACACGGACACACACACACACACACACACGCCAGCCAGACCACAGGTGTTATCATGGTATATACATCAATAATTACATACGTTTCCTTCACCATTGAATATAACTTGTCCAATCACTCTTTCAGCTCCCCACCTGCCACCTACTCACCGTCTCCACAGCCAAAGGGGACCTGAGAGTGGCTTGCATTCCTCCTCCTGGTTTGAGTACGAGTAAAGACAGGTAATGCTGATCAATGGGAGTCCTGTTTGTCTCTCTGATAGCTTGACTTGATTCTAGACTTGCCGCAATAGTAAGGGAATAAGAACAAAAATAAATAAATAAATAAATAAATAAAAACATGAGAAAATGAGGGAAGCTGCAAGAGGCCGGTAGTTAGACCTATTTGTGGCAGTCCCTATGTGAACACCTCTGCCTATGTATATCCACCTATCATTCTCATTCATAAACTTGTCCAATCTTCTTTTAAAGCTCCCCAATGTATGAGCACTAACAAAATGATTATTGTGTCTGTCCCCACTCAGCAACTACTCTATTTCTATTCTCTATTCTATATAATCAGTTCCTTCCTATTTCTCCAGGTTGGCCCTTATTTCTGGTGAGAACCCGTTATTTCTGTGGTACTTAAAAGGCTGGCGATAGTCGGAACAGACACAAATAACTAACAGTGAACAATAAATAGAAAACAAATGAATGGGAAATCAGACACGTTTCAATATCAATTTCCCAACGACTTCCGCAGCTCATTTCCTTTACTGACAGGTACGAACGCCTTCCTTTGCTTCACGACTGTTCGCCCACTCGGAGCTCAGGGCAACTTTCTGCAGATATACCATTAATCCAGGGAGCGGTAAGGGATGAGCTCTTCACCTTTAGTCCTGTTGTCAGTCAGTGGCTCTATGCTGTGTATGAGTAATTGGGTATGCTATTTTGAATTCACCTTTATCTTCCGCGTCAATTCATCTTTATCATAGCGAGAGGTGTCAATTTTTCAAACATGCGAAAGAAGACAACACCTATTTTACATTTACCTGTTTTTTCATGTATGTTAATATAATTATAAACTGCTATTGCCCCCCCCCCCAAAAAAAAAAAAAAAATTATCACCATAGTAAGCCGTGGTGTTCCCTTGCGGTAATCTTTCACACTTCTATCTCAAGTCTGGCCACTGGTCTTATCATTCCACTATGGTGAGAAAGACCGTGTTCATAGTGCTTCAATAACTCTAATGATAGTTTAACAAAAGACACACACACATCAACAATGGAATACAGCAGTCGTAAAAACCTGTTTAATCATCCGTGTGACCTTTGGAAAACAGGTGTTAAAAGAAAACAAAGCATTTCAAAACACAGGACGCTTGCCGTCACACCTTTCCCTCACTGGTCACTGGTCAGTTGCAGCCACACGCGCACACACACACACACACACACACACACACACACACACACACACACACACACACAGAGCGTCCTATCACCTTTACTTGACATGTTTTCCTTAGTCTGTGTCCCATTATATTCGCTTTTTATAGTGTTATTTCTAGTATAGATTGGCACCATGGTGTTTGTACGTATAGCTCTTCAACACAATCTTTCACATCAATAATGGAGGTCTAGTAGTAGTAGTAGTAGTAGTAGTAGTAGTAGTAGTAGTAGTAGTAGTAGTAGTAGTAGTAGTGGTAGTGGTGGTGGTGGTGGTGGTGATGATGGTAACAATGATAAAAAAAACATGACAACTTCAACAACAGAAACATAAATAAGAAACCAATAATCTCTCTCTCTCTCTCTCTCTCTCTCTCTCTCTCTTCACTGACTTTTTCAAGCACTTTTCCCACACCTGGCCTGCCTTCACCCCAATCATGTCTCATTACCACTTCCCACGCAGGATATAACCTCATCCTTGTCACACTGAATATTCCATCAGACAATACCTCACTCTTTTTCCCTTATTCTTACATCTATTTCCATTGTATTATCCACTATTGGCTTATGTCTCACCTGTCCTGGTTTAATCTTGATCCTTTTCATTTTCTTTCTCTCCTCAACACGTGTTCCATCATCTTTAACTCTCTTCTTTCTTTTCTAGTCACCTGTGTCCTATCCTCTTTCTTAGACACCGGCTTATCCTAGCTTCATGTAATCCTCCATGAGTTTATTCCTCCGAGTCTTTCTATTTTCTTTCTTCACACATTCTCTTCTCCTTAGCTCTCTTCACTTCAGCTTAAGCTCCACAGTGGTCTCAAGGTTTATCATAGCTATACCGAGGTGATGAATGGAGTCACAGTGTTATAAGCTATAGTCATTCTTCCTCATAAAGTGAAAGAAACTACGAGCTAGCAAAGGGTTAAGCTGCACATCACTACCTATGTGTTTTAAAACTTTGTGCGCTCATAGCAGTTTTTCTAAAAGGTACAAATACTCATAAGATCTGCATCGGTATTATTCTTTCTTGATTATGTAGAATTCCTGTTAAATTACGATAAAAAATCAATGTTCTTGTAGATGTCTGGAACTCTTTGTGCTCTCATAACTGTTTTTAACCCCTTCAGTATTGGAACGCATTTTCATATTTACTTTGCTTATTATTTGTCGTTCTTATACAGCTTCAGAAACTCGAGTGGCGATTAAAGTAGTACAGACTCTGGCCACTAATCTTCTGACCTCCGTA
>CM035181.1:27752005-27800607 GCA_020233015.1 Callinectes sapidus | reverse complement strand
TCTCTCTCTCTCTCTCTCTCTCTCTCTCTCTCTCTCTCTCTCTCTCTCTCTCTCTCTCTCTCTCTCCATGACATATCAATTTACGTAGAGTCAAGAAATAAAAGCAAAAGAAGCAAAGAGAAAATATGAATTACTCCATGAAAAAAATATCTGGTTATTTATTTATTTATTTATCATTATATATTTATTCATTTATTTATGTTTTATCTTTTAAGGTCGTGTTGTAAATTGACGCTAATTGCTCTAATGTTTTAATTCTAATGGAGTACAGTAAACGGTTATCTAGTCTGCTTTTTGTCTCTTTTTTTTCTTTGTCTTCATCTGAGTTATCTTTTATCATATCTAAACAATTTTTTTCTCATTCTCGTGAACTATTTTTAAGATGATTACAATATTAACCCCTTCAGTACTGGGACGTATCATTTTGTCATGAGTTTTTGTAGACATACGACGATTTCATTGATATTAGGAAAGGGTCTGTAGAGGTCACAAGATTGATGGTCAGTCTGTACTATTTCAATCCCCAACATGAGTTTCTGAACCTCCATAAAACCAACAAATAATAAGCAGAATAAATATGAAAAGGCGTCTTGGTACTGAAAGGGTTAAAGACGTTCTGTGATCCATATTCATCTATAATATATCGTGGGTTATACTTGTTCCGTGCACAGTAACACTACTACTACAACAACAACTATTATTACTACCGCAATCCTTCAGTGAAACGTTCCCATCGATTTCTATCTCTCATTCCTATTAAAAAAAAGTCTAATCTTCTCTAAAAAGCTCCAAAAGAACTCAGCACCAAAAAACGTTGAGTCCGTTCCATTCATCTCACTCTATTTGAGAACCAATTCCTTCTTTTAGCCTTCCTGAACCTATATTTTCAAGCTTGAACCCATTATTTCTTGTTTTATCCTGATTACTGAGCATGAGAATTTTGCTTACGTCACCTACTACTACTACTTCTACTACAATAATGATTAAGTGGCATTAGCAAAAGTAGTAGTAATGAAAATAATTTATAACAGCAATAAAAACGTTTAATATCAGTAGTAGCAGCAGCAGTAATAATAATTGTAAACGTAGTAGTAATAAAAATAATAAAAATAATAATAACCAACATCATATAAGCTGAAAAAAAAGATGAGATAAGATAAGCTACACACTTTATCACCAAACATCTAACAAACACCCACGTCACCTGCTCTACTATGTAACACACACTTACACACACACACACACACACACACACCTGCTGTACTCTTCACCCCACTGCTACAATACTACCTCGGCCACTATAGACCCCCTGGCAATACAAAATACCTTTAACTTCACCCTCTGCTTGGCTTGGGTCACTGGATGCTTGCGTTCACGATTTAAAGGCGAAGGCTTCTATCCGGACACTACCCCTTCCCCACCCTCCCTCCCCTCTCTCTCTCTCGAGGACGCGTAGCCATGGGGGGGAGGTGAGGACGGGGTAAGGAGAGGTAACGCCCTTCCTTCCTTCCTTCCTTCGTGAATTAAACATGCTGCCATCTGTGTGTGTATGTGTGTGTGTGTGTGGAGGCATCGACCAACTTCTTCATGCTACTGCTGCTGCTGTTGGGTACTGTACAGGTGCTAGTACTGCTGCTGCTGTTGTTGTTGTTGCTGCCTGCCTGCCTGACCCACCCACCTCACCCGACACCCAGTTTGCCAGTGACGTAGCGCTCCTCTGAGGTTCTGAGTCACTGCTGCTGTCCTCTCTCTCTCTCTCTCTCTCTCTCTCTCTCTCTCTCTGTGGTGGCCATTCGACAACCCTCCTCCCTTCACCCGTTTGTCCCTCGATCTTTGCCCCTCCCATATTCTCTCTCTCTCTCTCTCTCTCTCTCTCTCTCTCTCTCTCTCTCTCTCTCTCTCTCTCTCTCTCTCTCTCGAGGTACTGCCCACCCAACCGTTCACATTTAATTAACTACCTGCAACTTTACACCACCTCAGCAACATTAGACCCAAAAATAATGACTTCTTTGTTTACGACAGCAGCAGAATGTGTGGGAAGGGGGGGGGGGGGACGGGTGTAGTAGAAAGATGGCCGGGGAGATAACACAAAGCCACGAGCGGCTGAGTGGAAAGTAATAGAAATCTTCATAATTAAGTTAAAAATTAAAATAGATTAAAAAGTGTACAAAAAAAAAAAATAAAAAATACATTCATGGCGCAGTAGTAACACACACACACACACACACACTTTACAACAAACACACGCATATCATAAGGTAACAACGGAGAACACTCACGCTATGCAATACAACACAACACAACACAACCTAGTATATACCCTTTCCCTCAACCCTCCACATTAAATATTCACATCATGTCACTTCACGGGGCAGCATGATGTGCATTCCCAGCCTGGTACATGTCAAGAAATTTCCATCCACTCAGGAAGATAAGAAGTGAGGGAGGGAGGGAGGGAGGGAAGGTAGGAGAAGGACAAAATTCTCCCGCACTATCTTTAAGAGAGAGAGAGAGAGAGAGAGAGAGAGAGAGAGAGAGAGAGAGAGAGAGAGAGAGAGAGAGCAATGACAACGTGAAGATTGGAGAACAGAAATAGCAATGCCTATACTATGAAAGATGGATATTAAATTGTGATTAGAGATAAATGGATTAAAGAAATAAAGGGTGGAGAGAGTAGCAATGATGAATAGAATGGGGAGCGGGGAAGAAAATAGAGAGAGAGAGAGAGAGAGAGAGAGAGAGAGAGAGAGAGAGAGAGAGAGAGAGAGAGAGAGAGAGAGAGAGAGTACGTATTCCATATCGATTAATAAACGGGTGATGTAAACAATCATATACACGCACACACCAGATCAAATATTGTTAACAACCTTGATCCAGCGAAGCAAGGTTGTCAGAGGCTGCTGTAAGTAATAAATAAAGGAGCAAGTCAAACTGTACCAATGCTAGGTAAAGCACAAAGGAAATCCCTTCAAAACACTGCTTTGGAACTGCTTTAAAATTTCCAGTGTTGGCTGACGTGCCCCGCCCCGCCCCGCCCCGCCCAAGGAAGGAAGGGTGACGTCACAGCGACTGTTGCCAAGCACAGCCTTAACCTTTCCTCAAGGTGATGAGAGAAAAAAAGACCACGGTAAGGCGATCTTTGAGTTTCAAACAGTAACACAGGGTTGTTAATAATACATGTGTTACTGAAATCCTCGGTAAAAGCCTTTAACATGGTGAGTGAATTACCTCCAACATGACTTATTGCAAAACTATATTATACTAAACGAAACGAAAATACTTAGCACAGCGCAGTAAAATCAATGAAAATAATACTTCACGCAGGCCACGTGCACAACGCCAGCTGTTGTCAACACTACCGCCCACCCCCACTACATCTGCCAATACAAACGTGTCCAAGGACGCAGGGTGCCGCAAGGGTGAAGGGTCGGCGCTAGGTAGCGAGTGCCGCGCTGCCCCGCTCCGCCCCGCCCCGCCCCGCCGGGTGCTGCACGCGACTCCCTTCCCATGTCAACCAAGTAAACCCATCCCACCCCCTGCATTGACTGACTGACTGATTCAAATCACCACTACACTGGGGTCATATGTTGCTCCCATGAGGGACCACAGAGCCACTATATCCACCACAACTCTCATTGTAGGGTTTATAGTGAATTGAAACACAACATATAGGTAATACAATTCATTTAATCAAACTATTTACAAAGAAAACAGCATTTGCACAAAGCTTGCATGGAAAACACAATACATGCACATTTCATTCACTCATCCATGCACAAAATTCACTGTCTGATAAAATTTTTAAGAAAATACAAAATTCTTAATTATGATACACTTTATACACAATAAATTTTCTACCTCACACCATCCAGTCAGTTACAACGAGCTGTCACAGTAAAAGGTTCAAACTACACCTACAAACAGAATTTGTAAGAAATTAAAGTGGTGGACTAGCACATATTGTTGCGCGGGGCTAAATGAGCGGGTCTAGCAAAGACACTTTGGGCAGCATACCGCCGCGCCCACCAGCGGCTGGCCTAACCACCTTGTCCATTATTAAGTATAAAGAGGCAACACTTAGTCATCCAATCCCACTTCTTCATGGCTCACCAAGCAGAGGAGTCTTTTCTTGTGCCCGCTGAAAGGACACCACAGGCGGCTCCTGAGGATGAGGGGGAGGAGAAAAAAATGCTCCACCGGGCGGACCCTGGGGACCTGAGCTGGGTTGGGGTGGGACATCTGAGTAGCTGGTTCGGTGGCGGTGACGCTGGTGCAGCTCATGCAAGTATAGGGTGCTCAGGTTCATGTCCACAGCAGTGAGGTCCTGAGGCAGACCAGACGGGGGTGCTAAGCTGCGGCCCATAATGCAGGAGGGGCTGAGGGTGCTAGGGGCCATAACTGGATCTCCTGCTGGGCCAGATGTCATGCTACTCTCCATGTTAGACTGCTGGATAGAGGACAGGATTCCCCCAGTAGTGGGTCCATGACGAGAACCTTCCACCTGAGATAATCTACCTCGGAGTCCTCGTGGGGACCAGAAAGACTGATGCTGTCCTGTCATCCACTGAGGTTGCTGTAGCATACTTGTGGTACCCAGACCCACACCCAGACCACCACCACAGGACAGTGAGTTCAGAGAAGAGAAGAGAGCATTTTCTTCCTGAAGTGTTGGCAAGGCATTCATGTCTCGTTGGGCCTGTGTGCGGAGGGCATTGATGAAGGCTGTAGACTCCTGTGGAGGCTTCCACTTGGGGTTGGTCATGGTGAAGTGCAAGAGGGACAACTCAGTCTTGCCTCCATCTGTTGCCATTTCTGGTTTCTGTGATCCTCCTGGCTGACTAACAATGTCATCCAAGAGGAGATCAGGCTGCCAGGTGGGGCTGCCATGCCTCCGGATGTCCATCTGGGCAAAGGAGCACACATCTCCCACCCCTACTACCTCCACTGTGAAGTTCCTATAAAAGTCTACAATGTCAAGAGCCTTGAAGCGAAGGCGGAATATCAAGATAAGTGGAGTGATGACTGGGGACACAAGTTCCTCTAGCATGTGCACAACTCGGTACTGGAACAACTGGGAAAACTCTCGACGGACACGTGAGGTGTGTGCCTTCTCCCTCCAGTGGTCCGGAAGGTAGTGCACCTCGGCCAGCACCCGCCGCATCAACATCTCTGGGCAGAAGACCAAGTTCTCGTCAGGAATAAAGACCCTGCAGCCAGCGAGCAAAGCGCCAAGAATCGTCATGAACGTGAGCACGTGCTCCACCTGTAGCACATCTTCATCATACACACTGAGAGCAGCCAACACAGCCAGCACTGCACCACACACAAAGGCTACATGCCGTGCTACCACTGCCATCAGTGGAGAGGAAAAGATGTTCATGTACTGTGAGGCAGCCTTGTAGCCACGATTGAGGCGTGCACTCATCTCATGGTCCAGTTCATTAAAGTGACGCAAATAAACCTCTCCAAAGTGCGACCAGCGGCGGCTTCCCAGGCTGCCGGGCTCGCGCTTTATCATTTCGGCATAGTAGAAAAAAGAATACATTATCTGGAAGAGCAGCACAAGTGGAAACAGCACTAGGTTAGCAATGCCAAAGTACAGGAACTGCTGGTTGAGTCGTTCAGCCAGCTCATGTCGCTTTTCTGACCGCTTGTACTCATCATGCAGATGCCAGATGTTCCTGAAAGGTGCCCAGGGTCCCCAAAAGAGTAACATTTCGATGTTCATACGCAGCCCCTTAGTGAGGAATACAACTTCCCCAACAAAGGGCACGTCCAGCTTCAAAGGGATTATGTTCTTGTTCACCATGGCAATGAAGTAGTTGGTGAAGCGTAGAATGCGATGATAGATGTCCAACTCAGTCAGCACTTCCTTGTGGATGCACATGCGCTCCTCAACCTGTGGCAGGAAGACAAAACCAATACTCACACTTGTGCTAATGGTAACAAATGAAGATAATGCTGAACTGTACAATATATTCCTACTTTCATCCCATTTTTTCTTTTGATGTGCTTGGGACACTGGCCCTAGAAAACTCCACAAAAGTACAATCAGTTCTTAAAACAAAAAGCCAGGAAGATTACTTTAAATTGGGGATATGAATTTTACAACCTTCCTCTTAAAAGGGTCAAGTCCTAGGGATGGATAAAATATAGGATCAGTTCAGTAAGGGAATTCCAGAGTTAACCAATGAATGGTATAATAGATCAAAATACTGGTTAACTCTTATATTAGTAAAGTGAGCAGAATAAAGTTGAGAGGAAGTTTTGAGCAATGAAGCTGAAGGTGGGGGGATGCATACAGTTTGTAGGATCATAACAGTTAATGTGAAAACACTGGTAGATGATACCAAGAAAGGCAACAACAGAAGCTGAAGATGAAAAAGCTGTGATGAAATGTTTTTTGGAAGACCATTATATAATAGTATCTAATATGCAATTCTACCATGGAAGAAGAAAGGGAAGGATTTATGAACTAGTCACATACAACTTATGGGGAATAAAGGTACAAAAAAATAAAGTTCTCATAGAAAAGACAAGATTTTAACAACTTCAAACAAATAATGAGCTTTACTTCCAAGATGTACTCTTTATTCTTGCCCACCTTTCTAATGCAAAAGTAAACCAATATTCTCAATCAATCCCAGCCTCCTCCTGTAGGTCCTCCTTCCTATGACTTTCAAAAGGGAGGTTTCAAGATACCTTTTCTTACATTTTTGACAACCATTTTCAACTATTTAGGAACCCCAGAGGTTTTTTAACAATTTAGTTGTTTCTTGGCAAATGTCCTTCCTAGATGATGATAATAATAATAATAATAAACTTGTTAGTACTTCATCTTTCATGTGTAGTCAAAGCCTACAGCATGAAATGTTTATACAGAAATAAAAGTTTATATGTTCATTAAAACTGGGTTTCATAGGGACTGATTAGTTTGGTTTATGAGGCGTCTTAATAATCCTCTTGAAATTACTGAATTATAAGGAAAAAATGGTATATATGGATCATTAGAGTTTAGCTGTGTAAACAATGAATTAATAAAAATTGAGGTTTAACAGAATATGTTACAGATTTAGTCTTGTGGTGAGATGACAAGTCAACAAAAGCATAGATAAAAGTAGCCATGTCTTTGTCATTTCATGTTTTTCTTAACACAAGTACTGACACTTAAAGAACCTACAGCATAAAAAGTTATCATGAACAATAAACAAGATGTTTGCATGAAACATGCTAAATCTTTCATGAACTAATAATTATATAGTTAAATTTGCTTGTTAAACCACAAGTTGCTAATTGTTTCATAAACATTAGCTTACTATAGCACAAATTTATCATATCAAATCTTATCAGGAATGTTATTTGTAACCCTTTATAGCAACTAAGTATCTTTCTTCTCCCACTCAATGAAGTGAATATATATTGTAAAACTAACAATGCCAAATGAGAAAATGATATGAGTTATATAGAAAAATTGTAGTCTTAAAAATTCAGGAAATTACTTCTTTCCATCTAGAAGTACACCTTTTCCATTCATCAGCAGGACACTCTTTCTTAGTGCATTTGTACATAAATACCTAAACAAAGAAACCAGGTAAGGCTTCATTTCAAAACCTGATGTAATCTATAAACTCCTTTGTGTGGATGTAGACAAAGAGATAAGAGGGTGCAGTTTCTCCCACCTGATATGACCAGCATAAATTGTTTTCAAGATTCAGGTAAGAAATGCTGACTGAAAATAACTGATGATGGTGATGTCATAGAAGAGATACTGTCTTCTCATACCTGCATCTGAGTCAGCACAAAGGAGGTTACATACTCCCTTTGTTTTGGTGTTTATTTGCAGATCCACTAAGAAATTGTGTTCATCAGACAGGAAAAGTAAAGGCTGACTTCCAAGTGGGAATAGTGCTAACTAGGTTGTGAAAAACATGAAAAATGATTTCAACTATTCACTGATAAGCCACACATGCAATAATAATAATAATAATAATAATAATAATAATAATAATAATAATAGAATAAATAAATAAAGAATACAACAGTTAAGAAAAACCATATTCTTACACTGACAATAATGAATAACAACACAAGAGTGATCTTACCTGCACCTCCATGACACGCTGCTCCACCTCCTCCCAGGTAATGTTTCCCAGGTCTTGGTCTTGAATGCCCAGTGCATTATTGAAGAACTGCTTGATCTCCCAGAACTGGAAGAAGGTGTAGCAGGCATGGCCAAAACGCATCAACCAGAAGACTGAGGCTGCCAGGATAGCCACTACCAGCTGCCAAGTGAAATGCTCCCTGCACTGGGCATGTGTGCGTAGGGCGTCAGGAAGCGTGATCTTGTCCGTCTTATTATTATCAAAGTTAAAATCTGGAGGATACTTGTTTCTGAAGAGGATGTCATAGTCCACACAGGTGAAGAGGAATACAGTAAAGACGATGATAAAGATGAACTGTGCTAACTCGAAGACTTGTTGCAGCATCATGCACAGCAACCCATGGTTCTGGTGGTACTGGTACACGCGGCTGAAGAATGAATCCAGGTCCTCTATGTGGTTCCATCTCGATTTGCTAGACTTGGGCACGACGTGAAAGACCATACTGGTGTGCGTGTCAGGGGAAAGATCCTCATCCCTTTCTTCCATAAAGGCACCTCCTCCTCCGCTGCTGCTGCTTCCCCCTTCGCCTCCTGCTCCTTCCTCCAGCCCACCCGTGAAGGGCTGGTAAGTGGTTTGGAAGTTTTGGGGCATGATGCTGCGTCACAGTAACCCAGAAGGAAGCAATATCCACCTATCATTCGCCAGGACACTGCCTGTATCACGCTCACGTTCCCATCAGCTGATCCCGCCAACAATCTTGTCACCTCGAACCACTCTTTTTCAAACCTTTTCAGCGTCCGCAGCTCCCCTTTTTCTGCTCAAGCTTCACATCCTGCCCGCCCTTGTACTGTGGGCTATCGCGTGCTACGTGACTCGTTGGGCACAGAGGTCTAGTAAGCAGTCACTACGCATAAATATAGGAGTATTGCGTTGCATGTCTCCCTCTCACCTCGACCCCCTCAGACTGCATTCTCCGGAGATGTCTTTGTCTATTATCACGCATTTATTTTCCTCTCGCGAAGGAGAAGACCTATGGGTAATGCTTATATACGATTATAAAAATCCCGAAGTTGAAGAATCACATCACAGATGGCCACAATAAGGAGGAAATATGACCAAATAAACAACGCGTATTCAATAATCCAGCGAAAACCTGGCAACTGTCTAACAGAGCACGCATGTAAACTAATTCACCTAAACAATGGAACTGTCCCTTACCAATTTATGGTAAACAAAACAAATAAATGAAGAATTAGATCAATTGTATTAATGACACTTAACTACTAATTTTTCCACTGTTTCCATAGATATACACGTTAAGGCCATTTTGCATGATAAAGGAACATGACCCAACGAGGAAAAATCGAAATACACATTGAGAAAAACAATAAATACTTTAGTCAACATTACATCCATGCCACCAAATCGAAGGCAGGTTGTGAAACTGCACAACTAGAGGTAATATAAGAAAAACTGAACACTCACCCTCTACGCCATCTTGCATGTAAACAAACATTTGGTGCTCCTCTAGCCAGTCCTCGCCACCTGCACCAGCTGCGCGGTATGTTCACTCATGGGTGGAGCCTAGAGGCATTCACGAACACTCACGCAAAATTGCATATGGGCCAAAGAAATGGGAGAGGGTGACTTAGGGTGTCTCCTCGCCCTACAAATCAATATGACGTCACTTTCGCGCCAAATTTTTCGAACTGGAGACCTTCAAAACGTCCGAATGACTTACTCAAGATAGAAATACTCCCAACATTTTATTTCTCAAAGCTTACTTGCCTCAGATCGATATGCATAGAAAATGATTGGCAAAAATATAACGTCTGATAATCGACCCCCTTTAGTGGATATTTTGATAGTATGATAGAAATGGCATTGTTGATTAAATGTGGCGAGACAAAACGGACAGTGGGTGAGGCAATATGGCTCCGAAGTTGTGGCCGCTGATTGGTGGAGCGCGCCGGTGACGTCATGGCCAGTTGTTGTCCCGCGTGAGGTGTGTTTTCACTCTCAACATTATATACGTCTTACATGATTCTAAGCCCAGGCAAAGGCAAATAACCCCCCACGTAAGTACACATTGCTGCTGTGAAGAAATGAGGCGAGGTAGCGGGCCGTGTGTGTGTGTGTTTGTAATGTAGAGAGGTGTGTTAGGAGATTGCCCTGCTGGGGGTGATTTCAAACTGCAGCATGTTACCCAGCATGTCAACCTGGCCTGGGGAGGGCTGATACCACGTGCCACTAGGATGCCAGGAGGGTCAGGGGTGTCGAGGAGGTGTATGGGCTGGTGCAAGGCTTGTTCGTCTCGAGGCAGCCTCTGTACCGCGATCAACTTTTCCTCCTTGGATTTCTTCCTTGGACATTTCAATCACACACAGCTCTCACCCGGTGTTCTCGCCTCCCTCTTTATTTCACCGTAACTTGCTTCCCTCAAGATGAAACTTTCGATCACCTTATTGCATTTATTGGCCCAGCATCCCTGCATTGTAGTGTGTTGGGCCGCCTGGTGTGTGGGCATGTGTTGGTAATAGTTGGGTTCAAGCTCAAGGCACATACAGGTGTTGTGGTGATGTGATGGACACAACACCTAAGAGTAGAGTTGGAATTATATAGTATGTAGTATAGTTTTGTGGCTTCATTGACTTTTCTCATAGAATTAATGCAACAATGACTTGTAAATAAATACTATAATAGAGCTGAGGATTTAAGACTGAGGTTCTTGGGTAAGAGTTATAAAATTATGGCAAGATTTCACTGTGCCACATACTTAATGTTAATGTTACATGATATTTGGTTTGATTGATATAAACTTCATAGGTAAAAATATCGGTAATTCTGGTGCATTTTGAATATATTTCATACATATCTGTTTACTTGCATATGAAAAACACTAACTGAGAATTTATGATTTTGGTATTTGTTAATTTTTTACCATCTCACTATGGAAATTCTTAGCCATCCTGCCTCGCTGCAGCTTCACATTCTGAGTACTTTGAACCTCATGTATCTGTTGCTAATTAATTTTAACGTGAGATTTTACAAAATTTACCGTTTTCTATGGGGAATTCACTGAACAACATTGAGGTGCTATGTCAGTGAGTCTTGATGTGTAGCCCCTGTTCACCTAGCCACAGGTAGGTGTGTCTATCCATATGACAGATGCAGGGGAAAGCCTGCAGGATTCCTGTGTCCTGAGAGGTGTGGGTGGACCCCCTCACCCTATTTCTGACTTTGGGGGTGCCAGTGGGGTTGCAGACGTGGCAGCTGCCCATCACACCATCCCTGGAGGTTTTTGGATGTGGACTCCTGGAATTTATCTCAGTTAATACATAAATGTAGAAGAGCTCTCAGAGGACCTAGTGTGGTCTTACCTTAGAGATGTTTTCACCAAAATGGTTTTGTACTCATACACCATGAAGTGTGGAGGGCTTATGCACAACTGAGTGTTGACTTTTCCAGTGATCTTTAATTAGAGCAAGATGATATGGCTCCTGGTAACTCACTGTTTTCTTTAATAGCCTATGACAGTTAAAGTGCAGATGTTTTCAGAAAAGGCAAAGTTGCCCCCTGCAGATTAACTCATTGGGTCGCATCATTTACAAGATAAGACTTGAGTGGGCCTTTCTAAATTTTGTAGTCCTGAGCCAGTGCTGTTTTATTATAAAAAAGAAAAAAAATATTGTTTATTAACCAGTTGATCATTTGGTTTTGTTATAATGTTTTTATTTATTAAAATTATTTATTCTGTAAATGAAGAAGCAATATTTGGTTTGGCTCTGTCCATTGAGTCATTACTGCAGAGTCTTATAAATTAGTTATTTGAGAACATGAATTAGATGAGATTGCCTTGCTAACTGTGGTCCATCCTACTGTTGTAGGTAACAATGGTGGGTGTGAGTGTGGTGCAAGTGGCCAATGCAGTGCGCCACACTCCACTGCCCAGCTTGGCGTCTGATGTCGACACTGACGTGGGACCTGAAGATCCTGTCAAGAGCCTGACTCCCCGTGCCAGTCCAGTCCATCATGTCTTGGGAGGCTTTGTTGGGGGAGGCCAGCTGGCATGGCGGGCATCAGGACCAACAGTAGAGATCGTTGAGCCCGACAGGGGAACCCGAAAGGCTGCCTGGACTTTTGGGGCTATTCTGCACAACACTGGTGCTGTGGTAAGCTGTGGAGAAGTCTGTCTGGCTAATCTCTTTGTCTTTCTATTGTTAAGGTTTCAAGAGGTGAGCGATGTGTATCAGAATGATGAAAAATACATTGGTCTTATTTTGACATGTGTTCTACATGTCTAGAAAGATTAAATTTATTTAGACATCTGTTCTTGTAAGAAAAGGATCATGATGAAATAATGTGTATATATTTCTTTTTTATATTAGTATTCAACACTACAGAATGTTCATTAGGTAACATCTTTTCTTTATATTTTGAATGGAAGAAAGAGAGAATCTGTGATTCTTTGTATATGGACTATATAATTATTGTCATTATATATTATATATACCATGTTTATATGTATGTATGTGTATTTCTGTGTTACTTTTTCTATAATATCCATTATTTTTCAATCTCAACTAAACAAAAGCAGACTTCTCTTGAAAGTATGTTGTTGTGGCAGGTGACCAGTGTGTGTGGTGTGGGCAAGGCTCCCCTCACACATGTGGTGGTGGGAGTGGATCTTGGGGCTGACCGGAGACCAAGGGGGCTGGTGGCACTCCTCTCTCTTCGATCCTCCAGGGTGACACGTGCCTTCCACTTTGAGCACAAGGTGAGTGGTGAGTGGTGAGTGAAGGAAGAGTGAGGTTGTTTGGGTGGTGTGACAAGGTCTGGATGAGTTGTGAACTTGACGTATTAGTGAGTCAGTCAGCAAGGGAAAGGATGAATGTCCACGATGGAGTGAGTTTGAGAGATGAATCAAGGGAATGTGTAAATTAGTGAAATTCTGTATAGAGGATGTTAAGAAGTAATTATGAGGTAAATATTGTGGTATTAAATTGAATATTATTTTAAAGAGAATAATATTTCTGGCACTTTAGGTGACAAATCTGTGCATGGTGTCTGGGGGAGAGCTGACTGTGGACAGTGGCACACTGGCTCCTGAACTGAGGCACTGGCATGGATTACTGGTGGTTGGTACAGCTCATGGCACTTTGCACCTACTGGACCTGGCACTTGATCTTGGTGGTAAGTGTTGTGGATCTCATCTGAATATTAATTGTTTTTATTGTTCTATCTTAGTTGTACATATTTTATTTGGATGTATGGGCTGTAAAGAGTATACATACCAGCTCTTTGAACAATGTTGATTTGTGTAGGCACCTGGTGTCATGTCTGACTGATGTGAGATACTAGACAACAAATCAACTCAGCCTCATCCTAAAGTAATTTAGGACAAATGACTGTTAATGCTATGGGTTTCACATAGTTCAGCCTTCCCAGCAATGATCTAGTCAAGCCAAACTACCAGCTAACCAGCTGACCTGTATATTATCCATTGTAGAAACTAGAATTCTGGGATAAGCTAATACAAAATTAAGATATGGAGGGTTTCCTTGTCACCTTTGCTAGTGTTCCATAACCCAGCAGGTCACAAGGTGCTCTCCGATGAAGTGTCACCTGGAACCCTCCTTGCCATGGCAACACCTGACCCCAATGCTGAGCACAACCGTGTCAGCGCTCTCATGCAGAAGTGCCATCCCACCATGTGCTTGAGTGGTGAGTCTTTATGTGTTATTGTGTTGTACTTCATTAAACATCTTATTGAACTAATGCATTCAGTTTTGATGTATTAAATAATTTGATGATTAGGTCCTTAGAATACTCACCCATCAGTGTTTCCAATATAATTACCTTGTATTTCAACTTGATCATCTCTCATTGAATATTTATTGCATTGTACCTCCAGATTCATATGATGGTTAGTTTTTTTGTCTTAGAAAGTAAGTAAGATGTATTGCATATTATGTATCTTTTTTGTTTTAATACAACTAGCTCTTCCAGTAGAAAGATATAAGAAATGAATATTTATGCTAATTTTTGTGAATAATCAATTTTTACTAGATGGGATGAGCTATGGTGGACATTTTCAACTGATTGGACCAGACGACAATGTACTGTTTGAGGTATCGTCTCACCAAGTATTTGTGGCAGCCCTGGCCTTCTTCCCTCAGCTGGCCTCCCTTGTTGTGGGATACAACTTTGGGGCATTCCAGATCATCAACCTCTCCACCTTGACCATTGAGTGAGTAAGGGAGTCCTGTGTAGCCATAAGACACTCTGTTCATCTTATTACAAAGAGCAGGCAATTCAAGGGGGTGATGACATGTTTTGACTATATTTTTTGAAGTGATATATAAAGTTTTTGGTCCTTCTTTCAGCTGTGCTAGTCCCTATGAGGAAAGTATGCCACCTGTGCTTTCCTTCGCTTGTCAAGAACCTGAAAATGACCCCAAGAATTTTGTATATTTATGGCTGTGTCGAAGTTGGACCTCTGAAGGTGAAGTTTGGCTGATTTATATCATGTCTGATTATAGATATAGAAGTTGTTGACATATAGCATGATTGATAATTCCAGGGCTATTGATGGAAGAATATGAAAATGTCATTTACTCTTGATATTGTCATATTAAAGTTGTTTGAAAGGTATTTCTAGTTGCTTGATTTAAGTAGTGACCATTTAAACATAATCTTCACATCTTGACACAGGTATTAAGAAGTTTCTATTAGAAATAATTTTTCATCCTTTAGCAGGAAGGAAAGAAAAAAGCAAGACAGGGCAAGGCTCACATGCCCTCTGTACCATGTACGCTATGAACTACGACAGCAAGGTGTGGATTGAGGGCCATGGTCTGTGGTACCAGGGTCTGGCCTCCATCTCACCCAGGTTTGAATTTGACATCCTGGGAGGACTTGGCCTCCGAGGGCAGCCTGTGGGACCAAGCCGGGTATTTTCAGCCCTTACTGTGCAGTTGTCTACACCTCCCTCTACTGCTGGTGCTGGCGGTCCATCCCCTGTGGGTGCCCTCACTGCCTCTGATGAAGACTGTAAGTGTGTTGGTTACCATTGTTAATTACATTTCATGCTTTTTTTTATCTCATCTTGACTTTACTTGCATCGTGACTTCTTGTAGAGCCTCTGTGAAGGTTTTATATGAGCTGAAGTTGATCAGCTATAATTTATCAAATGCTTGATTTAGGAAGGGCCTAGAATGATGTTTTATTGTTGGGCACCAATAATGAAACGCCTTATTAACTTCCTTCTTACATGAAAAAAAGTTTACATATCTGATGCGATGTTTAAGAGTGGTTACTGAGGACCTGTTCTTTTTATTTCTGTAGATCCAAAGACAAATGTGGTTTTTAGTTTAGACCAAGGAAGTGATTATGTGTGTGTGTGTACTAGAAAGGATAGTGGATGTGGGTGTTAGTGTATGGTGAATATGTGTGGATGCTTTGTCTTGACCAACCCTCTTGTTGGGATATGTATGTGTTATGCTCTATTTTTATCAGAACATACTTTATTTATCTTATATATTTTGTTATTTCTTTCTTTGATAATATTTTTCTAACTGGAGTGACTGTGTTCCGTTTCAGCTGGGTCTGTGCTAGAGCAGAGCCTTTGTCTGTTTGGGTGGGTTGGTGGAGTGAAAGACAAAGGCTACGTCTCCCTCAACCACTACTTAGCTGTGTTTGATATCAACCAGTGGTACCAGGTGAGGATTTACACTGTTGCTATTATTCTTGTGTGTGCTATTATTCTGTGTGAAACTTGCAAGGATGGAGGATTGTTGTGTGAGACTGTTTGCTCATGCACACACTCTAACTCGATTAAAAGATTATATGAAAGTAACTAATGCAGAGACAGAACTGCATAAATGAAGCATTCCCATGCATTGCACCAAAGGAAATAGTTAAAAAAGATTTAGTAATTGATTACATTATCATTACCAACCACTACCTCTACCATTACCAGCCTGTCCTTCTAAATTCCCATAGGCCCACATGCCATCTTCACTTAAGCTGGAGGAGAGCCACCTGTGCCCCTACATGAGCTTTCATCTGCTGGATCGTGTGCCGGGGATCAATGTTGATGGAACACTGAGTGAGGTGGTGATGGGTGCCATATCCAAGCCTGCCTCCTGGGCCCAGCACACCTCACACACCTGCAATGACAGTGACTGGTTTCCTGCGGCTCTGTCCTATGGTGAGTGGTAAGGTAAAGCACTGGGTCAGCTAGATATGAGTGTGTGTTCATGGAATGCAGTGTGCTCTAGTAAGTAGATGTCAAAAGCAGAGTGGCATCAAAGGGAATCTTAGGAAGTATTATAATGTTTGTAGGTTTTGTCATGAAGTAGTCTGAACTCCCCTCTGTTTCATATTTGATTGTCAGGGCTGGGAATAGATACTAGCAAAAAGAACCTATTGCTTCATGTGGCCAGTGTCTCTAAGAGCTCTCATATACATTGATATTACTGTTAATTATGATTTCACTCATTTATTCCATTTTCACTTTTCTTCCCCAGATGCTCTTGTTTTAACCAGTGGCAGTCTAGTTGAGTATCGGTGCCAGAGTGCCCAACAGGCAGCTTTGGCCCTGCTCACCTCATGTGGTCCTGCTGCCATCGTCAACCCAGAAGAGGCCCACGCTGCCTGTGTGTTTGCAGGTCTCATCCCCTCTGACCTACACCATCATGCTCCACCCTCATCAACCTCCCCCATGGTCTGTTCCATTTTCCATTGTGTTGAATTTATAGTAGTTCTTTAGCTGTTCTTTATGAGAAAAAAAATGAGTTTTCAAAAGATGACAATTTTGTCCTCAAGGGCAGTGCCGTTTTGTTTTTTTATTTTTTCAACAAAACCTATGTGGGGAAAAAATGTCCCATCTAAAGCTTTCCATTGATATGCATCCATATAAAACCACTAGAAAATGTTGTAATAATTAAGGCAAAGAATGACAGTTTGAGCAAGAGAGGGACATTGTCATGTGTGTGGACAGTGAGTGTGACACCAGTAAGGAATAGGAACGGCCAGCACCATGAGTACCAAGTTAGGCTTGATTCACCACAGTAATTGTTCTTAGGACTTGTTAGTCTGAGCAAGCAGGTTTTAGTGATGCTTATCTATTGGTGGGTTTGTTCTCTCATAGATGTTGGAGCGAGAGGCACTACTCAACGTGGCACTGGAGCAGCAGCTTGTCTCCCTCTTGGTCCAGTGTGTGACTGAGTTTTCTGAAGGCCGCTTCACCAACTTGGGCTGCTCACTCCCCTCCCTCCTTGACTGGGCTTGGGGAAGAGTGACTGAGATCAAGACATCCAATGACAGTCTTAGTGAGTCTGACAGCAATGTTTCCTTGTGTTTTATGTGTTGCTGGTGATCATTCTCGTTTTAGTCACCATCCCCATTAGCTATTAGGGAACAGCATTCATATTTTGTCAAAGAGATACTCATTGCTGTCTATCAGTACTGAGTTAAAAATTATATTTATTTCATATGAACCTGTTAGTCTTTAGGGCACAAAATCTGTGCCTTGTCTCTCTTCAAGCAATTTATCCCCCACATTTACCCCTGACTTGAGTCCTCCTCTGCTGTGGCTACCAATCCATCAAACTTATCAAGGATTTACAACATTAGAATATTGTATTTATTTATTCATTTTCTTTGTGCAGGTCTGATGCTCTTTGATCCAGACTGTGGTGTGGTGAGTTCAGAAAATATTGCCTTGCTGCATCAGAACCTCACCAACCTCATCACTCTGGCCACTATCATCACCACTATCCGGGACTCTGCCCACTCCAACCTTGTCACTCTGCAAGGTGAGTTGTGACCATTGAAAAGTCAGTGTGATATTATTAATATAGCAATATCATGGGAAAGCTGGTGAGAAGATCTGTTCAATCTTTTGGTGTTGGGTGAGGTCACATGTCACAGTTAGTTGTATGTGCTGGAACTTTCCCAATGCTTTGCAGAATTTTCCATTTGTGACATACTGTGTCACACTTCAAAAAACTTTGGGATTTTAGAATTTCAGATGAAAGAATTTTTATTGCAACACTTGTTTTGTATTCAGTTTGTTTCAAGTTGTAATGTCTTCCTTCAAGGTGCAAATGAACTTGAGGGGCGAGTGAGAGTGGTGCGACTGATGGTGCTACACCTGGAGGCAGTGCTTTGGTTTTACCACTGTGGCTTGCTTTCACCAACCCCTATTGAAGATCCCGGGGATGAGTGCTGTGTTCCTTTCCCGGCAGAGTTGCTGTCTCGGATATACAGGAACAGGTGAGTTGATTCAAGTTACAGTAGTGCAACAATGGAGGGTACACAGAGATGGGTGACTTGTTGAATTCCCTATCCTGTTGTCCATTTAATTGGTGAGCTGTGATATGCAGTGGAGGGCCATAACTAAGGTACTGATTATGAATACCATAGGAACAATTATATAAAAGTATCAAAGCATTCACATTATTAAGTTTGAGTTCTTGAGCTTGTGAGTTCAGAAATTAAGAGAGAGACATGCTGTATTGATGATGGTTGTAGATCTATGTATTGCTCCACAGAGTATGAATAATTGTCATAAGCAAGAGAAGTGATATTTTTTCTCTTATTTATAGACGTTCTGAGATAAAGAACTTGAGTGCATCTCTGACTGGCAATGAAGTGCTCATGATTGACGGGCTGCTGGAGGAGGCTGCGGAGGTGTCTGGGGGCAGCTTGGGCCAGGCCTGGGAGGAAGAGGGTGGCACCAGCACCAGTAAGAGTGGTGGTGTGTACCCGCCTCCAAGTCTCCACGGTCTTCTCAACATGTTCCTCCTGCCTTACGTCCCCACTACCACCAAACACCGCATTGTGCAGTACCTTTTCCTGGACCTGGCATCCCTGCTCTCGGATGGGTAAGTGCCTTTTACTCGCTCTCTCTCTCTCTCTCTCTCTCTCTCTCTCTCTCTCTCTCTCTCTCTCTCTCTCTCTCTCTCAAGATTTTTGGTTCTTACTTGTTTGACTTGTTTATATATCCACATCCACAGGTCTCCTTTGATGACATCACATGAGTTTTATATTAATGTCATCTTAATTTATGAAATATAATAAATCTCAAACTTTTTTTTTTTTTTTTCAATTTTTCAATTCTTTTTATTGATATATTTCTTAGATAATTCTATGTTCATTTAGTTTTGCTCAATGATTCAGTTTCCTGTTAATTATGATTATGTAAGGTATTTAATTTGTAAACATTTTTGTTGAATGGAGAACCTTAAAGACTGTGTATTTCATGGAGTGTGTGAAACTTGAAGAAAACTGATGTGTGTTTCATTGAGTGTGAGAGACTGAGGTATAACTGTTTTCCTCAAGAATTTGATATTACCTCAATGAGAATGGTGTGTTTTAATTATTTCTTTTAATTTTTTTATTTTCCTTTTTGTGCTTCCATTTTGGATGCCACCTGCCATTTGTAGTAAAAGGCAAGTTTGTATGGAAATATTATGTGTTTGAATAATTGTGATACAGGTATTTAGGTTACTTAGTGTCTCCAATATGTTTGAAAGAAAAACTAACAGAAAAGGGTTGGAAGTAACTGCATGTAAAGTAGAAACTTGTGATTCTTGTACACATCTATTTTAATTCATTCATTTATTTGTTTTATATATTAGTGTTTGTGGTGCTATTTTTTAACCTATCCTAACATAACCTGGTACCTTATGTCTGTTTCCTCTCTTGCCAACAGGTATGTGAGGGTTGTGGAGGAGCTGGTCAAGTACCCCTCAAGTTTTTCTCTCTCTCCGTCACTCATCAAGCTTACACAGGCCTTTTGGCTCCTGGACCACAAGGACTTCCAGGTTTGTGTGTGTGTGTGTGTATGGATGTCTAATTGTCTTTATTGTATGTAGTATTAGTACGTGTAGTTGTGAAATCTCCATTTTGTCAAGGGTCAAGAGATAAGTGTGGTGTAAATGCTAAACTAACCACCTTATCTGTGCTGTGCCATACAGGAAGGATTAAATGTGCTGCTGGATCCACTTGTGAACCCGTGTGACCTCACTCCCTGGCAGCACCGGCGCATCATGAAGGCGTTCCTCTACCAGGTGAGTTGTGTGGTATTGTGGTGGTGCCAGAAACCCAAGTATTCTATATTGTATCCTATATATATCTTAAGGCTTTTCAAGTGTGGTGGAAAGCCTCTATTCTTTCATTGAGGGTTTGCTTCTTCCTGTAACCTTCATGGCAATAATGCAGTGTTGTGAGTGTTGTTATCATCTCACCAAGGTGTTTCTCAGCAAAGTGGAGGCATCCAAAGGAACCTCTGGTGATCCAAAGAAAACTTTGCATGGTTCTTTATTTTTGTATTAGATGATGTGTCTATGGGTATGAAATTTTAGAAAAAGTATATTAAAATAAATTATAAAGGAGTCTCAAAGTTTATCAAAACTTAAATTATTGAGAACAGAACCTCCTTTTAAAAAAATAAAATAAAAAACTCTTGTCTGCGAATCAAATACTGCCATAAATGTAGTTTTTGTGTAGCAAAGTATACCACCTCCATTGTTTCCTTTACCAATCTGATCATTTACAGGAATCTCTCTCTCTCTCTCTCTCTCTCTCTCTCTGTGCAGGATTTCAGTGCAGTGCAAAAGGAATTTGCAATATATTAGTCCTTGGCTACTTCATCCCTTCATAAGTAGTCCATCAATGAGCCTCAACTAGACTGTAGGTTGCAATAATTAGCAATTGGCTTAGCAAGTCTTCACTACACCCTTCGTCCTTTCACTTTGTTGTTCTCTCTCACTCATTGTTACCGTCATCAGGGTGAACACGGCCGGGCACTGACTTATGCCAAGATGCGGCAGCCTCCCAAAGTTGACCTGGATGACATTCGGCTGCACCTGACACTGCTGCTGGCCAACAAACTGGTGCGGGAGGCCTTCCACTACCAACGAGCTCACCGGACCACAGCCAACACTGAGGACCTGCTGCAGCACTTCTTTACAGGTATGTGTTAGCGGCGGCCATTACTGCACGGTGCTGCCTCTCTTCAAGGTCCTGCCTTTCATTCACTGCTGGAAAGAATTATTGTGGTCTTGATTTCATCTGAGAATTCTGCACTTGCCACCTGTTTTTAATGATTTATTCTCTCCATAGTGAAAATGTTTTAATCTGGTATGTTTTAGAATCAACGTGTTGTATAGGTTATCTCATTTCATTAACCTAATATTAGATAGAACTATTGTTATTAAAGTTGTCTCCAAACTCAGTGTGATGTTTAATGGGTCTTGGCAGGATGTGAACAGCAGGGACGGCTGGAAAGTGTCATCCACCTGCCTCTGTCACCCCTGGAGGAGACTGCATTGGTGACTTACCTGCGCACCTCCTCCAGCACCTCAGCTCATGACTACCTTCTTGTGTACTTCCTACAGCGGGCCAGGTGAGGAGAATAGGGAGTGAGTGAGTGATATTATCAGGAAAGAAGGGATGGAAGCCATAAGGCAGTGGATGAGCTGGAGAAGATTTTCAAGAAATAATTGGGAAAAAGGTGTATAAGTATAAAAAGAATGGAAGATTATGTTAGATGGAAAAAAGAGAAAACTTTTTAACCTGAAGAAGAAAACAATTACACACTGATGCATTGAAAATAGAGTGAGTGCACACACACACAAACCTGTTGTGAAAGTCTTGCTATAACAGATGAGAGTTTCAGATATGATGATGCAGCCCTCCTGCAAGACAGCCTTCGTGGAGGCCTGGGCACTGCAAGGCGGCGGCATGGCACTCGCTCTGCTCTTGTGCATGGCTATCTAACCCACCTTCCTGATGTGGCCAACAGGGTAAGGTCTCATGGGGTCTAGAGATTAACTTTTAGCCTCTGCTTGTTTGATGGATCACATGGTAGTTTGCAACTTTTAATGGCTGAGCAAAATTCAGTTTTATCAGGATTTCTCACGCTGGCAAGGCGTGTTGTGATGGCTGGTGTCTGACAGTTATAATCTCAGCCTGATTTTTATTGGCTGATGGCAGTAAGAATCATGCTGGACATGGCTTATCTGTTTTATGTGGAAGATTACCCTTTATTTGCCATTCTGTTCTCACTGAAATCTTTACCTTAGCTGTCGTCTGGAGTCAAGAGGCCTGCCCCTGAACCTGTCATGTACAAGAAGCCACCGCCACTCTCAGCACAAATCCGCCAGTCATCAGCCAATGTGAGGTCCCGTGCCAGTTCCCTGGAGGACCAGCTCGGCTCTCCGTCCCTTCCCACAGATCCCTACACTCCCTTCAGAAGTGCAGCACAAAGGCGGCGAGCGTATGAGAAGGTAGACTCAGATGATTATGGGATTCTGGTCACACCAAGGCGGAAAGGATCAAGGTAAGGCCACTCCATTGTCAACTTTGGCCTTATTTATTCATTTCCTCCTGCCTATGACTTGAACTCTTTCAAGAGAGAGGTATCAAGACACTTATCCCATTCTTTTGGCTCACAAATCTAAACCAGTTTCATCAAGACATCTTTCCATCAAAAATTTGGCAACTCACTTTTGATGATAGTCGTGGTACATAGTTTACAATCCCTGAGTGAAGCACATTATACCTACTCTCTCTCTCTCTCTCTCTCTCTCTTGGCATTAAAATTATTACCAAAAGTGATCAGTTAATGAATGTATCTCTTTTCATTTCAGCAGAGATGCCTCCCATGTAGTATTCCCATCAATGGAAACCTCACCAACATTCTTGCTGGAAGGGGATATGACGGGACCATTGAGTTCCGGTCCAAGCCGGCGGAGTCACCTTGCTGAATCCACACATGTTGGTGATGGTCTAATCAAGATCATGGAAACAGTACTCCAGCGAAGCAGCATGCAGAGCGCTGCCACTCCCAGAAAGAGGTTAGATTTTGCTGTGTGGATGTGAAAAAATTATAGAATATGTACTTTCACTTGTTTTTAGATTTGTGTATACTTAATAACTTTTGTGTGCCTCTTTAAGTAGTTCATGTTTATTTTCCTTGCCATGATTCAGTCCTGATTATTTAATATACAACAGATTTTTTGTTATTTATCACTGATGACTTTGATTTATCTTTGTCTTTGCAGTATGAACCAGAGCATCTCAGCTGACATGCTGTCGCTCCTGCAGACACCCAAGATCAAGAGAAAGAGAAGACCGGACAGTCGACCAGGTCCTGATGACACTCTCACAGACACTCCACAGTCCATCCTCAAGGTGGGGAAGACATCACACCTTCATTTTCAGTGTCGCACCATGCATCAGTGTGTCTATGATATATTATGCTTGTCATGATCCAAGATTATATGGATGGTGTCACTTCATGAAGATAAAAATTATATGGAAACCACTTGTGATGATGAGTGTATATAGGAGAGTTGCATTGTGGAATATGTATAGAATTTTGTGCAACATTACATATTTCATTTCTCATTTGTTCAACAGGTACGGCAGATGGTCCAGCGTCCCCTCAGCCCTGCAACTGCCAGTGATGCCTCAGTCCCTGTGTTCCCTCGCCTCTCTGCCAGGAAGGCCAAGATATGTGAGTGACTAAGAGCAGTGTGTGTTGGCAAGAGGGTAGAATTTCTCGTACTGTAGTACATGCAAGATTATCTTTGTATTAGTTATCTATTTAGGTCTCTCAACCTAAAATATTTAACTTTTATCTTATGACTGTCAGTCGTTGTCAGTGTTGTATTTTTATTGATCTTTGTGTGGTAAGGAAGTAAGACACAATTAGTAGTAGTAGTGGTAGTAGTAGTATTCTGTTTTACTTAGCAGGTCAGTTTGGTATGACATTTTTTGTATGTGTGAAATCATGTTAATAGTATACTGCAGAACTGAAATGATAAGAAGGAATAAGATGATAACAGGTGGGCTATGAGGAATGAGATCATGGTGTATTTGCTTTATATGCCATCATTTGACAGCGGCAGCGGCAGCAGCAGCAGTAGTGGAGGAGTCCGCCCTGAACCGCAGCACAGACACTAGCCTGACCCCTAAGCAGTTACGGTTCCATCTCCCCAAAGTGGAGGCCAGGGCACAGCTCAGGTCCAAGGGGTCATCCCGGTTATCAGCAGACAGTGACCAGCTAATAGAAGAAGAGGAAGTGGAAGAGGAGGAAGAGGAGGAGATGGAAGAGGAAGAAGCTGTTGAGGAGGAAGAAGAAGAAATGGAACAAACACCTGAACTAGAGGAACAAGTCAAGGCAGATGTGGAAATAACAGTGGCAAGGTTGGAATCTGAGAGGTGTGTTGTTGTAGTGTTGCTTGATGCTCATTGTTTACTGGGGACAGGTGACTCAGGAACTGCACTCGGATCAGCTGTGCATCTAGTGTGTATTGCATGTTTTGTTGGGGAAGCAAAATAATCTATCTTGTGTCTTCTAGTTCCTCATTAATTTCTGGATTTATTTTCACATTCAGTTTTTGTTTTGCTCTCTCCTTTCCCCTTCTTTTAAATATTCATTCTTGACAACTATCTCTCTCTCTCTCTCTCTCTCTCTCTCTTGATAAGGATCAGTGGTGTTTGTTTTGACTGACTCCTGTTGTAACTGTTGTGCAGCAGTTATATGTATATCCATTATGACTTGCTTGGTGCTTTGTCATGGAGGCTTTGTATTTAGAGTTCTTCATTAGTTTTATTCTTCATACCTTCTTTTGGGGTGATCAATGTTTAAGCTGTGTGTGTGTGCGTGCGTGTGTGTGTGTGTGTGTGTGTGTGTGTGTGTGTGTGTGTGTGTGTGTGTGTGTGTGTATTTCACCACCAAGGCCTGATTATGAGCAGACCTGCAACCACAAGCCTTTGCTCCTTGTTATTGGTCTTTGGGTAAGATTGTGACCTCACACACCACACATTCCATCTCCTGGTCAGAGACAGTAATTACTCCACTTGTCAGTGGAAAAATCCCAGAGGTGACCAACCCTTGGTACTTGTGCCAGTCACAACTGTCAACACAGACTTGGTCCCTTTACCATTGTGTGTGTGTGTGTTTGTGCTGGAATTTATTTAGAATATCTGAATATGCCAGCAAACATTGGCTGAATGGAAAATTTTCACTCAAGGATGGTAAAATTCATGTGGATGTGTGAATGAGTGGAGCAACTTGTTGCCAGTTTATATCTCTGGAAGGCAGAACTAGCAAGTGCCATTTTAATTTTGTGCTGTTGTCCGAGTAACAGAAGCTTTCACTGCTTTTGGGAGAACAGGAAAAAAGGGACCTGCACTTTCTGTACCTTTTGTACTGCTCTGTATTTCAATTGCTGTTGTAGGTGTTGGAAAGATGCAAGACATTGCAGTTTGTCATAACTATGTGCTGCATGTATCCACTACCGATGGCTTACAGTACTCACATACTCATATACATTATCTTCTTTTCTTTATTGTGGACTTTCCTTCTGTACTGATTTGTTTATGGTTATTGTTTTAAAGTCATTAATAGTTAGGAAATTACTCTTAAACTTATTTCTCAAAATTTCATTATTACAATTTTCAAGATTGGAGTTTTCTATGGATTCCTGTTAACTATTCAATGGAGATTGTGTACCCTTGATCCAAGGAGAATATAAAGTGAGTCCCAGTATATTTTAACCCAATGGAGTGCTTATATTGTATGTAACTTTCCTTTGGTTGATTCACTTCTGCACTGGATACCACTTGTACCACTCCCTCTATCATACAAAACCTATGTTTCCCTCCTGTACCTCCTCTCAGGCACCAGACAGGCCTGGGGATACCCACTCCTCGCCAGCCTCTGCATGGTCCTGCTATGTGGCCTTCCACCTGGCCGAGGTTAGCAGAGAGAGAAAATGAGAAAGAGAGAGAGAGATTGTGGCAGATCAAAATGTTTTTTTTTCATTGCAACTCTATAAGTAGTTTTGTAGAGGAATTGTTTGTGTGGTTTGGTTTGATAGATTGTGACACCTTTCATCTTCAGGACTCTTCATTTCCCTCTGAGTAATGTAATGAAAGGATGTGGTGGGGTGAATGGCATGTACAGGTTGTAGCATTGTTTTACCTGTTACTTTCAGTGTTTTTCAGGATTCTTCATATTCCATTATCCACATTGAAAGTACAAAGGATAAATGAATAGTTTTGTGTACGTTGTTAGTTGTTATTATGCTTTTCTTAGTTGTTTTGTTTGTTTGTCCACCTGTCTTTGTATGTATTGTACAACTGAACCATCTGGCATGAATTCTACAAAATTTTCTCTAATCAAATTCTTGGTTGTAAAAATTTTTGTAGTATTAGTGTATGAGAGCTGACTATTATGGTTTTATTTAACAGATGATGATTTCCTAGAAAGTCATCCATTTAGTATGGTGTCCTAGTTATAGTTAAGGATTTTAATATTTTAAGCAGTTCCTTGAACCAAGATAACAAGACAAAAATATAACAGTTTTGAGTAGCTTTAGCCTATGTGTGTCTTCAAAGTGAAAAGATGTGTGTGTGTGTGTGTTTCATTTACTTGACTGTTTAACTTTCTAGATTGAGTTAGTTCAATTTGTCATATATCAGTAGTTTACAGCAGTAATTGCAAACTGCAGGATAACAGAAAGCCACAGGGAGAAGCTGACTATTTAATTAACTGGAAGTCAAAACCATATATGATTCAAGTATACTTAAAGGTTTTCTTGTGACAGTCTTTGAATGGAAGGTAGTCGGGATTATTCATTTTAACATTCAAATTCTTACAGATTGTTCAAAAAGGCAATAGCATTTTTATATCCAATGCACTTTACTGATACATTTATTTGCTCCCACACCAGCCAAAAGCCAAAGGAAGCCATGGACACACAAGGATATGTGTCACCAGCAGAGGTGTCATTAGAAGTAGAAGAATCATCTGAAGTCCCCAGCAAAGAAACCACTCTCAATGACATGTATTATAGTTTTGTGGAGGAAGATGAGACTGAGGTGGCTAACACTGAGAAAGAGGGAGAAGAGGGGGAGGAGCTTCAAGGTATAGAAATCTCCCGGGAAATTGGAGAAACGGATGATGATTTGAACACGGAAGATGATGATGCTAAGATTAGTGATGAAGAAACACAGGAGGATAGCATTGAAGGCAATGATGACAAAATTAGTGTGGAATTAAAACAAGAGGAAACCATTAAAGGTGATGATAGAATTAGTGAAGAAGAAAATCAGAAGGATAGCATTGAAGGTGACAAAATTAGTGAGGAAGAAAAACAAGAAGTTAGCATTGAAAGTGATGATGACAAAATCAATGAAGAAGAAAAACCAGAGGACAGCATGCCTGAGGACACAAGCAAGACAGAAAAACAAGATATAAACCTTGAAAATGTCTCGGGTGTTAATGAGAATGGAAACATTGAGAAGGAAGATGAGGACCTTCAACAACATACTTGTGAGAAAACTTCCCAGAGGCCTGACAAGTCTGCTGTCAGTCCCTCAGATACATTGGAAGTGGCAGCAGATGAGGTTGAGGAGGTACCTGAAGTGCTTCCAACCAATGAAGAATCTGTAGCAGTAGAGAAAGACAGAGGAGAAGTACTTGCTGATTTGGAGGCTGTGAAGGAGCAAGAATTTATTGTTGAGCGTGGTGAGGGAGCCTTGAGAGAAGATGAAGGCTTCTCAGAAGAAATAGAACCACCTCATGAGGAGGCACAGGTACCAGAGGAAGAGTTAGAAATATCAGATGGTGGAAAGTCAGTGTTACCTTCTGCAGAAAGTCCAAAGGAGGAGTTGGAAATGTGTGATGGTGGAAAATCAGTGTCACTTGCTCCAGAAAATCAAAATGAAGAAAGTGAAGTGCATATTAACCAGGAGGATACAGAGGATAAGGAAGAGGAAGAAAAGGTGGAACTAAAAGAAAAGGAGGAAGAGGATAATGAGGAGAAAGAGAGAACAGACACAAATTCTATGACACATGTAACAGAAACTTCTGAGCAAGAGAAGATCTTCAGCATTGAGGAGTGTGTACCTGCAAGGGAGGAGAAGGAAGACATGGACCATTGCATCACCACACAAGAGGAGGAAATGATTGCTGATGCAGTGTCCGAGGGTGATGAAGAGCTCTGTCTCAACTTGGAATCAGATGATGAGGTCATTCGTGGTCTTTGTACCACAGAAGTCAAGGTAACAACAGATAACACGAAAGGCAAAGATGAGGTGGCTGCAGAGGAAATGGAAGTGGATATTGTTAAGCCTGAGTTGGATAAGCAGGACACAGCCAGAGATCTGAGACCCACTGTAGATGATGAAAGGAGTCGGGAGTCACTGCCATCTGGAAAGGAAAACACTTTAGTAGACATGAAATTTGGTGCACAGGAAAGTTCATCAGCCATGGAAATGACTGCAGCAGAAATCACAGAACCCATCGTCAAAGGAAGCACAGGAGTCCATAGTTTGGCAAGTGAGGATGTCAAGGATGATGCAGCTGCAGGAAAAGTAGAAACTGAGGAGAAGCAGTCTGACCTAACCTTTGTGGTGCAGGAGAATGATGGAGTTTCTTCAAAGATGGAAGAGTTGAATGAATCAAAGAAAGAGCTGGAGAAGAGTGAGACACCCACATATAACAATGAGCACAAGACACAAAATGACTTGGAAGCAGCAGCCACTGATGTTGAGGTACCACTTTGCAGTCAAGAGCAGGATATAGTTGATAGTGTTGTGCCTGGTGATAAGGACATCCCTCTACCTATGGAGGAGGAGGAAGAGGAGAGGGTGGTAAGTGAGGCTGATGGAGTAAGTCCACCCAAGAAGAGGAAAGTAGAGAAAGAAATACAAGAAGAAATAAGTAGTCCAATAGAGGAACATAAAACACAGATGTCATCAGAAGAGAAGGAAGATGAGAAGGTAGTGGAGGAAAAAGAGGGAAACATTCTGCTCACTGAGATGAAGTCTGAGAGTTCTGCTGTTGTGGTAGAATCTAGTAGAGAATCTCCTCTGCCTTCACTAAAAGAGGCAGTAGTAGTTGAAAGCTTATTGAGTTCCTCTCCAGCTGGATCTCCTCTTTCCCCACCAACAGAGTACAAAGATCTTGTTACTTCAGACACAACTCAGCACCACCTGGAGAGTGGTTTGAGTGCTGGCATGTCTCCAGAACATGCTAATGAGGCTGTCCATTTGTCCTCCCAAAGGAAAACCACCAAACGCTCCATTACAAGAGAACAAGTCACCACCCCCATTAGAAGGAGTCGAAGGTTGAGTGGAGCTTCTACTTCCTCAGCCCCAAGCACACCGAAGAGGACATCCAGATCCACTACACCAGCACGAGAGGAAGTGGAAGATACACGGGACGGAAGGTTGAGTCGTGCCTCCACTCCCTCCCCTCCGAGTACACCCAAGAGGACAACCAGAGCCACTACTCCGTCACGAGAGGAAATGGGAGAAGCATCTACAGAGATGGTCACAAGATCTGGGAGGAAGCTCCTGCAGGTACCAACACCTCACACCAGGTCAAAGGGCAGCCCTGGGTCATCCCTTGTAACCCCAAGGAGAAGGACTAGGAGGACATCTGGATCTCAGGAAGAATTGAAGGCAGTGTCTCAGAAGCTGTCATTGTCTCTGGAAGTAGAAGGAGAGAGTGAAGATGCCTCCAGCCATCAAGGTCAAGAGATGGTTTCTGCCACTTTGCCAGCCACACCCACACGCCGCATCACCAGGCAGAGTCACGCTGAAACTTTAGAGACCATTTCAGAGGACAAGGAGGTAGTGAGTACAAGGAGTGACGTGAAGACAAGGACACCGACCACTCCTTCCAAGGGTGCAACAAGGAGGTCAAGGAGATTGAGTGCCTCTGAAGCTCTGGAAACCATTGAGGAAAATGCCCTGTTGACAACTGTAGAGGATCCCCAGACCCCAGTCACCCCACGACGCAGCAGCAGGAGGTCTGTTGGTCTTCAAGAATCTGTTACAACGTCCCAGAGGAAGAGCAGAAGAACCAGCACAGAGTCTCTTGCTGAGGAATTATCACATTCTAAGCCCCCAACCAGGACAAAGAGATCATCTGGAGAACCTTCAACGAAGACGCCACAGAAAAAGACTCCCAGTAGGAAGAAAGAAGCCCAGCCTGACACTCCAGCCAAAGGAGCCATAAATGAGCCACACACTCCTCTATTAGAAAAGGAAAGCAGAAGTATAGCCAGTAGGACAAGGAGACGATCTCATTCAGAGGACAGTACCAGAGAGGGAGCAGAGAGTGGCAGGCAAGGCAGCGTCACATCATTCGTGGAGTCACTGTCGGTGAGAGGAACTATTGAGTTTTGTTTATTCATGTAATTTAAGTCATTTGAATGTTATTGCATTACCTTTGATTATTTTGAGGTTCAAGGTACTATTTCAGATACTTCATTTTATGTGGATAGGCAAATACAAGCAATTTAATGTTTTGAAGTAAAACTTTCAATGAACAAAATACTCTTAAGAAATGTTTCAGTGTCTATACAGCTAACCAAACTTCTTCCTCCCAGGCTTCCCCTACCAGATCAACACCAGTCACTAGTGTCAAAGGTGAGACATTGTTTGTTGGACACCATTTCTTATACTTGAAAACTCCTTTTGATCCTTATTACTTAAATATGCAAAGATCCTAAATATTTCTTTCATAACTATCACAGAAGACAAGAAGTGTTAACTTCTATATCATGAAAGAGGGTAAAGAGGCCACAGTTTAAAAAGTGTATTCATAGTTGAATCATTGCCTAAGAGAGAAAAGAGGCATACAGTACTTGTGCCACTCACAGGGAGGAGTTTGACCATGATAAGTGCATGAAAGTTTATTAGAGTAGCAAAGCTGCGTTAAAAGAGGAAAGCTGATTAATGGTGAATGGAGAAAATTAAAAAGTCATGGTATATGGTAGTTTTGTTCTATAACTTTAAAAAAAATTGTTCGGCTGAATCTATCATTGTGGCTTTATTCTTGAAAGAAACATTATTAGAAATTGAATTCTGGCTGAGAAAAAAATTTGGTAGGTTTTCAAATGAAACCAGCAAAATACTCATAGAGTTACAGTATTTTACAGTAAAAGAAAATTAAAAACTTAGAAACTGAAATGAAGTAAGAAATTATAACCAAAACAAGACAGGAATTTATAAATGAGGCCAAAAATTTAGGAATAAGGAAAGTATACAATTCCCAATCACTGAAAAATGGACAAGAAATCAACTAAGAATAAAAATACATTGCTTGATTCCTTTACTTCTCTCCTCGTCACCACAGATTCAGAGAGCAGTGAGGAGGATGACCGGCAGACCAGGAGGCAGAGGGTGAAGCAGCAGGAGGGCAAGGAGATCACAACCCGCAGGAAGAGCCGCAGACTCACTCGAGCATCACTTGTTGCGGAGCCTAACCAAACCAGACGAAAGTCCATGAAGGTCTACTCCCTCTCTGGTGAGATACAGTTTTGTGTGAGCAGGAATGGGTGTGTATGTGTGTGTGTGTGTGTGTGTGTGTGTTGTGAGGTGGACAATGTAGTGTGAGGATATTTTTGATTGTTGATAGTGTTTGCTTCCTTATGAGTCTTTGTCTATGTGTGGACCCATAGAGGTAATACACTGTCTCCGAAAGTAAGACCTATCCTCAGAATTGTTAGATAAATGGAAACTGGTAGAGAATGAAGATGGAAGTATACAAATGACAAAAGATCAGCAAAAAATGATATAAAGAATGGGAGGGAGCAATGCATCACTCCTTTGTCTCTTAATTCTGACAAATATGGAGGAGGAGAAGTGACAGGAAAGAAGGATTGAGATCAGGCAAAAGAGGAAGGGACATAACAGGGAAGCAGAGAGAGAGAGAGAGCAAAAGAGGAGGGAGGGAGGGTTGGTGTGGGGTGGGTGGGGAAAGTAGAGGGATGGAGGGGATGGGCAGAGAAGGAAAGGAGGAGGATTGACACCATGGTTTTGCTCATAAATCTGCTTGCTAACCGTGCTCAAATTGGGAATGGTTAGAATTTAATTGAATTGATGAATTATTCACTTATTTTATATTTTATTATTTTTTATTTATTTTGTCACAGATGAGGCAAGTAAATTCATGGATCTAATGGAATCTGGCAAGAGCACACGTTATGCCTCAAGAGGTAGAAGGAAGATGCAGCCATCATCACCCTCTGACTCTGTGATAATATTGGGAGGGAATGAGAAAGAGGAGGAAGAGGTTGAGATGGAGAGTGGCTCAGAGGAGGTGAACCTGGAAACTGGACTCGATGTGGAAGATGGTGAGTTGATTTCTACCTTCATCATAGCTGTATGTTATGTTATCCATGTATAGGATTCTTGCACTTAAGATTGTTCTGGAAAACAAAACAAGAAAAAATTATGTAAAACAATCTCTAGGGCAAGATATATTTTATTACAGAATAAACCAGGAAGTGAAAAAAAACAGGCAAAATTAGAGAAGCAAAAGATGTGACAAATCAACTTAGTCTTTAACAAGTGAAGAGTGAATTAAATAAGAAACAGGATAGATAGAGCAGAGTTCAGCTATATCATGATAAGAATAGAACTAACTAACTTAACGGAGATGCAATGGAAGTGAAGGATCAAGCTAGAGAGAAACTGCAGTTAGAAATTAAACTTACAAATGGGAAAGGAAGTTATAACACAAGTTGGTAAAATAAAATTAAATAGATAACACTAGTGAAGAGCATTGTATCAGTCACAACATTTCCTCTCCTTTCTCCATCATCTCAGACTCTGAAAGTAGTGAAGGAGATGACAGGCTAACCAGAAGTCAGCTGCTGCAGGCCAAAAATGAAGGTCAAGAGAGCAAGCAGACCTCAAAGAAGAGGAAAAGCCGTCGTGTTGTTCATGTTCTACCTGCTGCTGCCGGGTCTCTTCATCCAGACACAAAACGAAAGTCCAGATCCATGAAGCTTTATTCACTTTCTGGTAAGCCTTTTTTTAAAGTTACTGTAAGATGGTCCAAGGAAAACTATTATTGGGTGATGGATAAATTGAGGAAAGGTAGTTAGTTAAGTCATGGTTGGTTTCATCCCTGTGAAGAAAATATTAGAATTCATTAGTGCAAAACATTTGATGATCACCACCATTACACTTTTTCTTTCCTGCTCTGGCACACACACATAGTATTTTTTTGTCATTGGTGTACTCAACAGAAAAGGCAGCCAACTTCATGGATCTGATGGAAACCCCTCATCATGTCAAAAGAAGCAGAAGGAAAATGAAGTCAGAATCCCCATCATCTCCAATATTACTGCTGGGAAGTGACAATCAAGAAGAAGAGGTGGAAATGGAGAGCGGCTCTGGTAAGGTGAACCTGAAAGCTGCCCAGGGAGGGGAGAAAAATAAAGGTCAGTCTGGTGATGTGTGATTGCCTACTTTGTTGTGCTTGTATTGTTGATGCTTTGTTCCTGAAGTGCTTCAAAGGGTGGCTGCTACATGGTGTCTTCATCCTTCTTTATACCTTTTATAATGACAAGTAATACACCTATATGCCTGCATTTTCGATTTCTCACATTCATCTTCATATCAGGTCACTGTACCTAAAGGAGTAACCGAGCTAAAGCATGTACACACACACACACACACACACACGCACACACACGCACACACACACACACACACACACAAAGTGGCTAAATGATAACCGTCTCAGGTCCCGGTTTATAAATGTCATGAAAATTTGAGGACTTGAAATTTGGAATGAATTATCAATCCTAACCATGATTAGACTCCTGACATTATTTTTTTATTTTTTTATTGTATATTTTTAGAGGAGCTGTAGAGTTAGTACCCAAATTTCCAATTCCAACTCCACCCCTGAAATGTAATAATTGGGGAAAAAAATAAGAAGAAACATTACATTACATAGAAACTATCAGCATGCTACCTTTTGACATTATTTCCTTATTTCTCTTTATTTCCTTCTGAGTTAAATGGTTATAACTGCTAAAGCTGGCTTTTTATTGTTTATTCTTGGTAAAAAACATTTTCATGATGCTAAAGAAATTACATGTAGGACTATAGAATAGTGAGAATTCCATTGAATTAATTCAAAGAAATAAAGTGATATGTATTATATGACTCTTTGGGTAATAACCCTTTTATCCAAACTGCAACATTACAGAGAACCACTTGTGCGATAGTGATTTAATCTTGGCTTAACAACATTTGGTTCAAAGGGAATATGAACAGTACTATGAAGAATTAGATAAAGGAGTCAACAAATATTTAAAAGTAAAAGATGATAGAAGCTGGATGGAATGGAGAACAAGACCAAACCTATGAGAGCACTTGTATATGGCAACACAGTGCAGTAAAATAGGAATTCAGCCCATGAAAGACAATGATTGTACAAGAAATTATCAAACAACTAAAGAACACAAAAACAAAAAAACCTCTGGACCAGATGAAATTAAATCAGACCTGTTTGAAATATTGGAAAGAACAACTTGCAAACTTCAATAAAATAATTGAAGAAGAGATGTGTGACAATTGAAAACATCAAACACAATATGTATTGATATTAAAAAGACTGAAACCTCTGTCAGCTGACCTAAGATGTATAGCTCTAACAAATTCTTCCTACAAATTATTCATGGGAACAATGAGACAAAAAAAACTAGAAAAAAAACAAAATCTACAAGTAATAGATACAATAAATGACCTGCAATCAGGATTCACCAAAAATAGACAAATTATAGGCAATCTTTATATATTGAAATATTGTATCAGAGAAATTTATAAAATGGAAAAAAAAAAAAAAAATTGTTACATCTCCGGACATCAAAAAAGCTTTTGATGATCAGGTTGACAGAAAAGATTTAATAGCAGTACTATTTATGACCCTAAATATCCACCCCAAAATAATCAGAATTTTAACCAAAATTTATAGATGACCACACTAGTTGATTTATGAAAGTTAACAAACAAGCAACAATAAGTATTATAAATGGCTTAAGACAAGGATATAATGCATCAACATTCCTCTTTATAATACTAACATATAAAATTATTAATGAACTACATGAGATATAGGAATGAAAAATGAAAACTTAAAAATACCAATTTTGTATTACACAGGCTCCTCGCACCTTTCCAGTCTGGAATTACTTGCATTCACTCTCCTCCAAATGTATAAAAACAAAAGAAATATAAAAATTAATAATTAATGGCACCTTTGGTCTTTTAATATTCAAAATTAGTAAACATTCTAGAATTATATTATTGCATGGCAACCACAGCTATTTATTCAAAATAATTACTTTGTTCAAAAACCAATTTGTTTGAAAAGCGAGGCCTTCAGTAACAGATTCCACTGTATATATATATATATATATATATATATATATATATATATATATATATATATATATATATATATATATATAAAATCTTTTTCCCCTTTTCTTTTATTTTTGTCTCCCTTTTAAAGCTTATGCTTTGATGTACGTATTTGTAGCTTATTTTATTTTATTTAGTACAGCTTAACTTTCCTTTCTCCAGAAGAAAGTAGTATGCTCATCACCACCACCACCACCACCACCACAAGGGCTCTCTCCAGTGACACCACCACATACCTAGCATTAGATTCAAGGGAAGAAGGGCAGTTAGCTGGGGTGAAATTATCAGGGACAAAACATAAAGAAAGTGCCCAGGAGGAGGAAAAGAAATTCTTTAAAGGATTTGAAGACAAAAAAGTTGCCCAGGAAATAGTAGAAAGCCAAGCAGAAATAGAGTATGATGATGTCTTCAAGGAGACTGCTACAATTGCCCCGCCTCAATTCAAGTTTGCCAAGCCAAAAGCAGTCGGCCCCAAGAGGGAAAATCGGGGTAAGTCTTAAGGAAAACACTGGATTGACAGGAAATGGAAGGTTTTTTTCTTTCTTTTTTTAGCCCAAATAAAATTTTTGAACACACCATACCTTAAACACACACCTTTCATGCTTTATCTTTGTTTCACCTGAGTGAAACAATCTATATGATGTGGGAAGTCTTACTTAAATCTGATTTGTAGTTAGAGATTAAGAATTTTATTTTGTTACGCAAATATATCCTGCCATCAAGTAAATTTGAACTTGGAGCCTGGCATCATAATAATTTAGTTTGATAATACCCACCTATGCAAAGTATTTTAAGGATCCAAATTTTCATTTCTTGCCCCAAAATGTTATAAAATCATAAATTCACTTATCTGAGCAGTAAATATTTAAAACTTAGATTCGTGCAAGGTTTGATGGAGAACAAATCATCAAAAGAATTATATTTGAGGTCATGATGAATATCCAGTAAATATTACTTATATGGAAGAGGAGGATACTTCACCCGTACATGAAGCAAACCAGCTAATACACAATGCATGCTTCCTTCATAGTGACACAATTGGTGTTGTGGTATGTGGTGTGCTGATTGTAAAGTTTTGCCAGTACTCATTTTGTAAGGGGGTGATTTATGTAGTTTCCTATCCTCCCACATTGTGTATTTAGATTCTTCTTTGGTGTTTGTTGCATAATGTTTCTTTCTGTCTTTTGAAACTGTCATGCATCTTGTTTCAAGGTAGTAATTTTTCACTCAGTTTATGCTTTGATTTGGAATATTTTAATGTATAGGTAACATAGAACATTGTATTAAAGGCATATATGGTAGTTTCTATCTAAATCAAAGTTAAGTTGTAGCTTTGTGTTCACTGGTATGAGAGATGCATCACTGTTTCACAAAATATTGCCTGTTGGTTGTGATATCAATATAAGGAATAATGTAAGATATAGTTGATAATAATTAGTTAATGGCAGTTTGTATTTTTAATTAATATTCATTGAAAAACCTTCTTGGAATGAAATGCCATTCATGATGTAAGATGAAGGTTAAAAACAGGAAATAGATTTTTAAATTAGGAATGAGTGGGCTGGGAAATTCAACTTTAGTGGAAAACATACAGTAGATAGGAAGCTTTAGTCTGCCATCAGCTCCTTGGAGGAAGCTTTCAGAATATTCAGGCTAAGAGGATTCTTTGGAGCTATTTAGCGAGCTACCTTCTAAGACTGTTCACAAGATTTATTCATTCCTTATCTCTATTGCTTATTCAAATTTATTTATTTGTTTATTTAATTTTGTTTTTCTGTTCATTTTAGCCTTATTTTCTCCAATTAATAGAAGCAGTATTGCTTTCCCAATAACAATGGCTAAATGTTTCAGCATTGGAAAACCTAACAAATGAAGCCGTCAAGTTCCTTTTTTCTTCTCCCCTTGCTGCAGGAAGGACTACAAAGTAAGTAGAGAAAGTATTTGGAGCAATCACTTTGTTCCTTGTAAACTTGCTGGGTGAAATTACTTTTTACATTATATTAAATTGGCAAGTTTTATATTTAAGATATGTCAATTCTGAAATATTGAGTCATCTTTGCCAAAAATAAAGCAGCACCATTCCCGTCCTATTGCAGGAAAATATAAAAATTGCAATCTCATAAACGTCCTGCAGCTCAACAAGTATTTATGCATAATTTCAACAACCAACATCATCATACTCAATCTAACTGTTTTTGACTATCACATCCACCCGTCAACCCCCATCAAAATCATGCAGTACAGTTTAAATGTATTCACTGTCACTGTCTTGGCATGAAACTTCAAATAGCTGATATGCTGCCAGCCTCAATCCCTCTTCCCCTGTCCCTGCCTATTTGTCATCAATTACAACCATACTAACATTGTACAATGTTTATTGATAAATCACCTGTCCGTCATACTATCTGCCTCATTACGGGATACTGTGATACTACAAAACTTACAGAAATTATGAGTAACTCACAATTTCACCATTGAATATCCACCTCAACACATCGTTTTTATAAGTGTTGAGATATTACAGTATCTTGTAATGAAATAAGTGCCATTGACACACTGTTAGCATGTCTGTAATTAACAAGGAATAAAATAATGGGCTATGCAATACCTTGCCTGAGTGGGTGGGAAGGGGAAGGAGTGAAGCTAGCAGCATATCAGCTGTTTGAAGTTTCATGCCAAGACATTATGTGGACTCATCTTGAGTCTGGAATATCTTGACTGCTTAAACTAGACACCCAACACTTATTTTGGTATGTCCAGCTGCTTCCAAGAGCCAAAATAATACTATTGTGCTTTTTTTACTCATGACTTCTTAGAAAATAGAAAAAATTTAACACTATCATTAGTACTGAGCTACTGACAATTTTGTATATAGAAGATGGAGAGGATATAAAAATGGAAGGGTCTCCACCATCATGATGAAATTTGAAAGGGGAAAAAGATACCCTGAGAGGAAGGGGTTTGTTGAGAGGGACTATGGAGAGGTGGACTGGCCGGGTGATCTCCTTGTAAGATATTTATAGAGGGAGAGAGAGATAAACTTAAATTGATAAGACAGAAGTTTTTTTTTTGTAATCTAAATTTATGTAGCTCAGTGATCACAAGCTGCACAAGGTTATTTATATATGTATGTAAAAATAGTAAACTCATTCAATAATTCATTTACAGGAGTTAGGGCCAGATTATTGACTTTCTCCATTAGTAAACTGAAGTTGCTGCATAAAGTGAGTTGTTCAGTAATGTATTCAAATTCAACACATCTGGATGCTGGGTGCCTAATAACAAAAGTATGAGACAGTTTGATATGCTAACAAGATTCAATACATCAATGCCTTAAAAGATTCATTGTATTCAAGACTTCATTTAATGTCTTTTTATTTATCTGATAAGCATTTAGATTCAAAGCCTAACATTTTAGTCCATCTTATTCATGTTGCATTGTTTAGTAATTTTCTTGTGTTTCTACAGACAACAAACCAAGGGGGAGGAAGGCTCCAGCTCCAGTGAATCAGAGGCAGGAACCAGCCACAAAAGAACTAAACACAACAGAAAATAAGAAGCCAGGCTGAGTATGATGAGAACATAACCTTTATTATTATTATGACCCATCTTAACTAAAACATGTGGAATTTGAGAGCAGTAGCATTAGGATCATCTTTTTATGGCAAGTACTCATCTCATCTTGCTAATTACAAAAGATGCAACAAAACTGCAGAGGTACAATAATTCTGTTGTGTTTCTAACTCTTTATACTGGTTGTTGCAGCAGAAAATGATCTTTGTGTAACATGTAGGGATGATATTTCACATGTACAAAAAAACAACAAAAAATTCTCGTCAGCATGTTACTTAGTTAACTCGGAACTTGAGTATAACGTTCTTCACTCCCAAGCCAGTTTATAACAAATGATTGAAAATCCCCCAAACTTTGTAAATGCAATTTTGCTCATAATTGCTTGCAAGGGTGTTTCTATGAAAGGGACTAGAAGAATGTCATCAGTATTGATTGGTAGAAGAAAATCACTGGGGCTGCATTTCTTGTTTGTGTACAGTAAACGTCTGTTAATCCAATGAGCAGAGGACCAAGAGTGTATCAGTGTATTGTTTTTTTTCTGATTATCAGAACATATCCCTGAAAACACTACAGAAGTCATAAAGTAGTAAGAATAAAGAAGACATCTTGTGCTTATCCAACTGGCAAAAACTTGGCTCTGTCTTAGCTCCTCATTAGTCAGCAGGATTGGTCCAGCTAGATGGTGGTTTCACACCTTAGATCCCACCACACTAGGACCTCTGTATACCTTCTGAGGCAGACCACACACAACACTTGCATTTGTACATCCAAATGTAGATGCAGCCTCTAACCTCATACATACATTTCTTAACAGAGTTCAAAGCTTTTGTAAAACAAACAGGCTTAACATAGTTCCTAACATACCAATAAGCACTCTTTTGAATGATAATCACCAATACCAAGACATCCCACCGCTCACAACAAACATTGCAATTCCTCACATGCATACACCTGAAATCTTAGACACGACTGAATACTTTCATGTCATTCAAACAAAACATTTATAGAAATTTTGTTAGTCATGTGAATACCTTCTAACTGAACTGACAAAGTTGACCAATGAGGAGCCAAAATGGAACAAGTTTTACCAGTTGGAGTTATGTTGGATTAGCAAGATTAACACCAATTTGTTTTAGCTTGATGATGAGTATTTGGAATATGGCATAATGGGTTCATCAAAGGTAGGGGGGGAGCATTGGTAGCAGCATCTACTGTCATCCTTCTTTGCCAGGGTGCTTCTGGTGCCTGGTCTGAATTTGCACAAGGACTTAATTTTGGCCATATATAAATTTTTCATCTTACTTTAAAAAATTTATACTATTGGGAAATTCAAATTATCAGTGTTCAGATTAACGGGCTTTCTGTATTTGGAAATAGTGCAGCTCAGAACATTGTTAGTGTATATAGGATAACTCATTGTACAATAGTGTATTTATATAATTGATATGATGGATATATTTTTTTCTAGAGTTAAAAGTGCTATTTCATGTAGCCATTAGAGTGGGGAACTGATATGTTAGTCAAGTTCTCTACCCCTCTAGCAATAGTTACAGTGAGTGTTGAGACTTTTGACAGAGCAAAGCTGCTTCTACCTCTGTGGGTGCCGACAAAAGCAGGACTACAAAATATTAAATTTCATTAATGGTGAGGGCAAGTGTTGCCACAATATTAAATGATAAAGGCTGTGATAAGTTATTTTACAGATGGATGGATGTGCAAGTAGCATATTAATGTCTACTGCTTATTCAAGAAATGCATTTTTTAGAAATCCATTTTGAAATGCTATCGATTTTTTCCTAACGCTTTTGTAAAATTCTTACTAATGAGTAGGGGTAGGCTGTTTTGATATTTGTTTTGTTTCCTGCTTTGAAATCTTGAAGGCGACACTTCATGCTGTATGTATAGTCTGGGTCAGCCTTCTAACTTTCTATCTTTCTGGGAGGAAATAGTCCATTGAGATTTAATGTTGTCTCAACAAAAGCTGTATTCCAGTGACTCCTCAGAAGGTGCTCAATTAACTTCCTGCTTTAAGCTAATGTTAATTTTATTTTTTAATGATGCTAAATTTTACGTTGGTTTTTGTTGAATTATCATTTTCTAAATATTAGTGTTGTAAAAGAAAATGCAAATATTACCAAGACATGATCTTATTGAGTTGTTAATGGCAGCAATCATTGTTATGATGAGAAAGGTTGGCAAAATGCTGCCAGTAAATTTCCATTTGCAAGGTTTTAGTTTTCATATTATGACATTGTCTCCTTCACTTAATAAAATGTATGAACAGATATCTTTATTATTGTGGGATACAGTGGCCATTTAATGATTGTTACAAGGTAGGTAATGCTGCTGGTTACTGTTTCAACTTTTGAACATGTAATGTTCCTAAACTTGTATGAAAAATAAAATGTGATCTTCAAATGCTCTTTAATGCCCATCTGCCTTAGAAATTTGAAAAGAGAATCAAAATGGGATTCTAAAATTCATAATCCATTTTTATCTATATACATACTACTTGAGTCGGCCCATCCACCACCCACACCTAGTTATTCATTCATTCATTAATAAAGCCATGAGCACTATGCTGTGTGAACCCTTGGAATTACAGCCATGAGCACTATGCTGTGTGAACCCTTGGAATTACAGCCATGAGCACTATGCTGTGTGAACCCTTGGAATTAAAGTAATACGATTCACTTTCTTTTGGAGGTCATACATTGATTAGCTTACCATCAACCACTCCAACACAGTGCAGGAAACTCCACTTGTCAAACTGTTCAGCAATTTGTTTCTTTTCATGAAGTTTTTGGCATCTGAAAAGAAAGAGAACCAGTCAGTTTTCAATACGGATATAAGAACTTCAAATTTATGTATCTTTGATATACACTCATCCCTTCCACAATGTGTATATTTGGGACTACACATAATTTGAAAATACCTGAACATGAGGGATTATTCCTAACTGGTTCCTGCCCCTCAAGATTCACCCACAATTTTTGCACAAGTTCTGCAATTTAGATCCACTCAATACAGTACTGTGCACAGGTGAAGCTAATGTGACCAATAAAAACATGTTAAATCTTTTTTATTGATGAAAAGGCAGGTGGGAGGATGAGGGAACATGGTAAAAGCAGGCAGGTATAGTTGGGTCACTAAACTGGTGATTAGGGTGAGTCTCCCATAAAACCATGAATCTATCTATGTACTAATATGCAAAGCTGAAATCCCTCTTTTTCAGGGAAGCAGTCCAATTGAGTCCTCAGAATAGTCAGAACACATTCACTGTAGCAACCCTATAGAAGATTTGGTACATAAGCCTGACCAATGTCTACCCAATCTCATCTCAAGGGAAATGGGTTAGAGGATATTGAAACAGCATTTCAAAGTCTCTCAAGAGAAACTATAATATTCCCTGCTACATGTATCCAATGCATAACACTTAACCAACATAACACTCAAGACAATTGCTTCCCAAAATATGTACAGCCACAAAAAGTAATATATTTTCTGTGCCAGTAAAACAATGGCTACATGATGGTACATACATAACACAAGCACAGCTGCTGAATTATATATATATATATATATATATATATATATATATATATATATATATATATATATATATATATATATATATATATATATATATATATATTCTGCAGGATAATTATAAGAATATATATATAGAGTAATTGGTCCTACACATACACATCTCCAAAAGTAATAATCTCATTCTGGAATTGGATATAACTACACCCTTGCAATCAGTAATATATTTCCTAGGGGCTCAGACAACAACTGCAAAGAAGTTGAAAATAAAAAACTAGGTATGTAAATAAACAGTGAACTTTGAATGGAGGAGATCTAACACACTGACATCATGCCCTAAGCTAAAGGACATTAACATTTTGTGTCCATCTCACCTTTCACTCCACACATTTCCACCCTACTGGCCGAGACACACCACCCCTACCAGTACATGTGCACTGAGTTCAAATAGTAAACTGCTTCCATGGTGGCTGCATTAATGTCATTAATGGTTATCTATCAAGTGCCTATAGTTGTTGCCAAACCTGTAAAGCTTATTACCTAGATAGCTTGTAAAGCCACTTCCACCTGCTTCCTCATATTCATAAAATAATCATACTTCTCAGAATGAATACATAAACAGCAACAACAATAATGCAAATAATAATAATAATAATGCTAATGCTATTGCTAATCATAATAATAATAATAATAGTAATAATAATAATAATAATAATAATAATAATAATAATAATAATAATAATAATAATAATGGTCTGTGTGTGTGTGTGCTAGCTTTACCCTTTTGCCAGCACAAAATGAAAGCTTTAGTGATCATATAGTCTAATCTTTGGATAAGGATGAAGCCAATTTCAAATCACACGCCAGATCTGTTGAATGGATCGTGTTCATACCATTTAGTGCAACTCCAGTGAAAATATCCCGAAGAAGAGTGAATACTGGTTAACATGACTCATATCAGTGATGGTCATTTTCTGCCCAGAATATGCTAGTAGCAACACTAATGGCTGCCAACTCATGACTCTCCATCTATAACAAAAGCTATACACCAGCCTTTCACATAGATCTTTCTGCTAAATCTGTCAAGGGAATAAACTATGAGAAATAGTAGCTTTACAATGGAAATGTTCTGTAGTCAATGTCACCAAGTAAGAATATAATGAGCAACATTAAGAATCAAGAATTACACCACTGAATAATATAAAAAATAATCTAAATCTTAACACTGAATAAAGAAGACTAAAGCCATATGCTCTTTTTTTCTTTCTTTATGACCTATCAGCAAACTCAAATTCCTCAAATGATCAGTGTAATCAGATTCTAATTCCACCGGTTAACATTAATATATCTAAATTTCAAATTCTCTATTGATGAAGACAAGCTTCGTTATAATACTGGATACTGATTCTGATGCAATTCAGTCTCACTCCTGATGATCTCCCATGCCAGCCTCGACTTAGAGAGGTCACCAAGAGAGTAGAGAGAAATGAACAAACCAGTACCTCTTCTTTTCCTTTACTTATGATAATACATTAAAACTAAGGCTTGTGCTCTCACCTCCATTCCAATTCCTTATTCTTATTCTTCTTTCTTTTACTTCTCATACCTCACATATTCCAATCCTTTTTCAATTACTGTCCTATAGTCATTCCCTCTACTTCCTGTTTCCTACTCTTACTGACCCATTCCTTACTCATTAATTCATCCTCTTTAGTATAAACTTTTTGTTCATTCTCGTTCCTGTTCCTTTATCCAGTTTTTTTTTAATCAACTTTTATTTCCTCCTTTCATCAGTCACTTAACAACATTCCTTCTGAGCCACTTGCAACTTACTTTTTATCTCTTCTCATTTCTTTTGGGGAGCAGCACAGTATGCAGATTATTAATTCGTTTTTGTGCCTTTCATCATTCTTCTTGATATATAAAAGTCAACTGTTTGCTCCCACTACCAACTGTCTTAGCTAATGCTGAACTTCTCAATATTATGCTATTTTCATATTTTTAACTTATAATGCTAGGCTAATTAATTACATTTTGTTTCGTTTTATCTGTATTACACTACACTACATACATAAAGCATCTTGTTTGTTATTTCAACTTTTACTTCACATAAATATTTCTTTATATGTAAATGTAGATTTTTTGCCTTTTCTTCTTTGTTATCAAGACATAGGGAAAGAACATATGTACTGTATTTACTCTGAATGCATCTTTTCCTAACTAAAGAATTTAACACCATTCAAGCTAACTATGATTCACACACCTAATTTTACTACACATACCTGAACTTCAAAAAAATTTACAAAACACAGTTGCATCATAAGAAATAATTAGCAAAAGGAATGAGCAACTACACAAGAATCTAATATACAATTTTGCATCCGTATGTTTTGTGCTCCTGTTACACCACACGTCTGCAAAATGAAAGCAAACCTTTCATATATACTGAAGGAGAATGTTTCAGGAAGTGACTGTGCAATGAAAAGTCAAAAGAAACTCAGGTTGTGAGACTGCAGCCATATCCTTGTAGAATTCTCAGTGTGATTTCTTTTCTCTAAGCAAAGTTGCCTTTTGTTCGTCTGCACAGGTACCAATAATGCCAAATACTAGTGTTGAGTGAGTCCATAATGTCAAGGACCAGGCTAGTCTGCCATATGACTTCCTGGCTCAACCCACCGTCGTTATGCACTACACTACTGAGGTACGTGAAGTTTTCCAAGATTTCAATGTCCTCACCACACACATGGACAGACTGTACAGTTTCATCCACAAGCTTCCAAAAATCTAAACCTTGGTCTTGGGCCAAGAAATCTGAAGTTCCAAGAACTTCACCCCCCACCATGCAGTGCCTCTAGGTCTAGAGCCACTACCAGAATCTCCAGTGATTTGGCAAAGATTACTGCATCATCAGCAAACACTAGATCTGTAATCTCAGTATTGTCAACAGATGCTCCACAATGACTTTGGTCTACAACTCTGCCTAGTACTCAATCCATGCAGGTGATGAAAAGTGATGGAGCAAGCATGCATCCCTGCCTCACTCTCAGATTCACAGCAAAGCAGCTAGAAATGTCCACTTCACACTTCACAGCACTCACAGTCCCAAAGTACAGGCCAGTTAACAAACCAATAATAATTGCAGAACTATGGAGAGCCAGATCCCAGAGTGCCGCTCAATGCACTGAATCAAACTCATTCTTGAGATCAACGTAGATTGCAAACATCCCTTCTCAAAACTCAAGTGGGCACTCCACCAGTACTCTAAGCACTAAGATCTGGTCGGTTATTAACTTGAGTGGTGGGAATCCAGACTGTTCTGGTCTCTAGAGTTTCAAAAGGTGACTGTGAATACACATCAACAGCAAATGGGCAAGCACCTTGCCTGATACACTGAGCAGTGTTGTACCTCGACCTAAGGGATGAATGTGTATGAGTGTGTGTATATATATATATATATATATATATATATATATATATATATATATATATATATATATATATATATATATATATATATATATATAAAACCTACCATTTTATTAGAACCTCATGGTCTTATGCAGTCTTACAGTAACAATTGCAAGAATTTTTTCTCATAAATACACAATAGCTGATCCAAGTGCCTGCCCTAAATGCATTGGCAATGCCTATTTTCAACATTTTAAGTAATTTTCATTATTCATTAACTTATGACTAGTAAGATGAACACGTCCCAATTGGAGGCAGGTGGAAAGCATTATGAACAAAATAGCAGAGAGAAAAAAGCACACTTCATAAACGTACAAGTACAATATTTCCTGCACTAGTCATTAAGGATGGGTTATTGTCTGTCACTGACAAACACAACCTGGTGTGCAGCACGGTGGCCTATAAGCATACACTCAGCATACACTGCACCTCTGCATCTTCTAAGATTAATGTACATCAGATATTCATTCTTGCTGTAAACACAAAAAAAATCTAAGCTACATTCAAATAAAATCTTAGGTCCATCCCTAACAGCTTTCCAGCTCTGATTTTTTGCTCCTAATAAACCTAATTATTTACACACACTTAGTCCTCCTCCTTACTTCCCAACCTCCAAGGTCAGTAGGCTTGAAAATCAAGGATTGAGAAAAATTGTGATGTTAGTCAATTGATCCATCCCTGTATCCTTGGTCATTTCATTACCCACACACCCTATCAGAAGCTGCCAACGGACGGTGAACAGCAGGGGATATGCTGTCCCCATAAGCAACTACATACCAGAGACATACATACCTACTTTGACATGGAACAATCTCTAATGGTTTCCTTGTGAAAATCTGCTCACTAAGTTCGGTTTAGTAAATGTTGATGTCTGGAGGGTGGAGAATGTTAGGGTTGGCTAGTTAGCTTGCACTGGAGTTAATATCTAACCCTTGAATACTGTTAGGGACAGTTAGTAAACCAAATCATGCCTCTATTCATGCATGGCGGCGCCTCACACTGGCCGTCACCTGAGTCAGTTCTGTTGGTGGTACTCAAAACTTCATCTTGGCCACTGCGTTGTTGAGTCTGAGCACCTCGAGGGACAGGCAGGAGGCCAGCCCCTCCAGCTTGTGCACGGAGTCCAGCACCATCACTGTCTGGCTGAAGGGGTCGTAGTGCACCTCGTAGGGCCGCGAGAGTGTCTTGAACGTCCACTGCCTGGGAAAGATACATGTACCCATGACGGACCGAGTCCTTGCGCACACAACAGTCAACATGGCGAGGCTTCACCTTCAGGCTTCACGTGTTCCCAGAATCAGCTGATCTTATTTCATCTACATTAATGCCATGTTAATACAATAGTTCATTTATATATAAATATATTGACATAAATATAATTTAGCTACAAGCTTATTCTTAATGTTATCTTTACTGGATAAATTACGAAAATAGGTAAAAAATAGCTTAGTACATAAATCCCGTTTTCTTCCTTCACTTGGACATTTTTACTTCGGACTATTTTCAGCTTGATTACTTATTCCCTGAATAGAATGATAATAACACTAACACAAACGCTATATCCTTGCTCCCTTTCCTTCTCTCACCTAAATTCCTTGATTTCCATCCTACCCTCACCTGCACATCGCTACCTACAATTCTCTTCCTCATCCTACCTGAACTTTTCCATTGCGTCCTCCACTCCCTCGGCCACGAAGTACACGTCTTGGTAGTCCTGGTCCTGGTAAGGCTGCACAGCGGTCAGGGAAGGCTCAAACTCGCGATGCTCGGGCTTATTAGACAAAGAGTGCTGGAGTTCACCAAAGCTGCTGAGGAGACCTGCACCCCACGCCCGCAGCTCCCCGTGCTCCCGGCACAGTCCAAATTCCACCGTGAACCAATACATCTGCGGCAGGTGGTGAGAGAGGCTCGTGAATGACGGCGGACACTAGTTGCCTTTCATGCTTTCCAATGGACGCTTTCACACTAGGCCACTGCAGTATCTCAACCAGACAACTTCCGGGACACTAACATTTCGGTGTCTCACTTCCGCAACTAGTGGCGGACACTGGCAGTCATCATCATCATTACTATTATCTAATTCTGTCGATCTATATTCTACCATTTCACAGATTCCTTACCCCTTTTCTTCTTTTTCCTTATTCCCTCTTGTCCTTTCCTCTACAATATACGTTCTTACCAGAATTTCCTTAACTCCAATGAATCAACACCTAACCTCTCCTTGCTTCACCTTTAGCACTTACCGTGGCAAACTTCTCTATCTCCTCGTCCGAAGCGCCCAGAGAGGCCAGACCAAGCTCCTGCGAGAACTGGGCGAAGGCAGGATGAGCGAGGAGAGGTGCGTGACCCAGCAACTCATGAATGGCGTCTCTGTGGTGGGAAGGTAATTAATATGTTACGGAAGAGGACGGAACGATGATATGAGAAAGGGTGAACATGAAAGGAGTGTAGAGGAGGGAAAGCAAAACGTAAGGGAAGGATAATGAAGGGAATCAAACTGTGCAAAGGGAAGAAGAACGGATGGACTGCCAAGAAAAGAGAGTAAAAAGAACATTTGAAAAGGTACATAAAAAAAGGTAATGGAAGGAATTGAGATACAAATAATATAAGTGAATCAAAAGAGAATATATATATATATATATATAT
>CM035181.1:27639473-27641924 GCA_020233015.1 Callinectes sapidus | reverse complement strand
CCTGTTGCAAGATGAACATGGACTACACATTAAGAAGTTAGCCCATTTACGTTCCTGCTCCTGGGACTCGAACCCGGGTATTTTTAGTTGTGACCTATGTTCGTCTGCTGGTCACACAGCCGCCTTTTCCCCTACGGAATGACCTCAAAGTTCTCACTGACCGATCATAACTTAGGACTCATCACTCACACACCAGACGCCCCAACAGCAAGGCCACAACCACTCGAGTTACATCCCGCATCAACTTGCTGCTGGGTGAACAGAGGATACACATTAAGAAGCTCGCCCATTTGCCTCGCCGCGCCCAGGACTGGAACACGGCCCTTCTCTGTTGTTGGCCGAGCGTGCTAACCACTACAACAACATGCGGTGTGTGTGTGTGTGTGTGTGTGTGTGTGTGTGTGTGTGTGTGTGTGTGTGTGTGTGTGTGTGTGTGTGTGGAATTTCACAATAGTGTAGCTCTTTGATTGAAACAGACTAACGTATCGATTTTGCGTTGTAAGCTTTTACGTAAGATCCTCCAGCTTTATCACCACCACCACCACCACCTTCTCCTCCTCCTCCTCCTCTTCCTCCTCCTCCTCCTCCTCCTCCTCCTCCTCCTCCTCCTCCTCCTCCTGCTCCTCTTTCTCCTGCTCACCATTTCTCATCATTGACACATTGACACCGTAAAGACTATATAACTGACACCACTATTAAGAAAATGAAAGATCTCAATGAGACGTTGCACTCAGATAAGAACGAGTTGAGGAGTCGCATTGATCTTCATTGAAAACCAAAATTAACATACTGCAATGTCAGAGTATAAAAAAAACATGTCACAGCTAATGTACAACACACACACACACACACACACACACACACACACACACACACACACACACACACACACACACACACACACACACACACACACACACACACACTTCAATGACATATTGGACAGGACCAGTTCCTTTATTAATTTGTGAGTGTAGTTCGCGAGGTGTATCACGTTGAGCACTTTGTTTTGCACCAGTGTAGGTTGACAGTTTCATTAAAGCAAGGCTGCTGTCTGTGGCCAGCTCAGAGGTAACACACGGCAACGACTGACGAGCAAAGGTCAGATTAATGACTGATGTGGCCAGAGATGAATATTTAACGTATTGCTTCACACCTTGCATATCGTTGTTTGTATTCCTTGGGGCAGGTTTTGATACTAATTAATGGAGCTTTCAGGTGTTACTTTTAGCTGTTTCTTGGATTTATTAGGAAGAGATTTGAGAGATTTACTTATATTTTGATTTTATTAACGTTTATTGTCTGAAGGATATGAGCAATATAATAGGTGTTATTTGCGGTATATAGCATGTACTGCAGATTTATGGTAGGCCCAACTATTCTGCTACGTAATATCCTTCAAGTACTATAGATGGACTACTACTTCTATTCGAAAGTATCTAACTAGTCTATCTTTTTTTTTTTTTTTTTTTTTTTTTTTTTTTTTTAGAAACCCGTCTTGACTTTCTCCATTCTCTGAATAGTGTTGTTCGAAACACACTACCTCTTCCTCACGGACGTTGCTGTAATGTATGTGTTCTGCATCAGAGGTTACTCCCATTACCAAGACGTCATTATTTTTTCAGTGGCAAACGTTTTCCTGATCAAGGGATATTGTTTGAGGAAGGTTTTTTTTTATCTGCCGTCTCACTAAACTGAGAATCTAAAAGCAGTCCACTTGTATCTTAGTCTTTACCTTCCAATGTCTTTAGAAACTAACTACTAACATAACGATGTAATATAAAAAAAGAAATACAAGACATGGTTTTCAAATTAAGACTGTATTTGACAAGCTCTCAACTTCCTGATGTGACTTGGTACTTCCGGCAAGTTTCCAACCACCCAGGGAGGCATAGTTAACAGAACATCTCACCATAATTTCCTTTCCTTTGTTCGAGAGTCTACAACGGTTGGAAGTCTGACGTTGGTGTGGGAGTTTACACAGCGTGCATTACTTTCACCGATGCTTTCAATCAGGCAAAATTGTTTATCACCCAAATCTATTTACTCATTTTTCATTTGATCATCGTGTGTGTGTGTGTGTGTGTGTGTGTGTGTGTGTGTGTGTGTGTGTGTGTGTGTGTGTTTGCCGTTGACCAGATTGCAGTGTTGTGTATTCCCGCACTCTTTCTCGCATATCAGCAGCTGCGTCACGATAGATATTCTGTTTAACGTGATCTTTGCCTCTTCCACCAATCAGTTAATTCAATACTAATATCAATAAATTACGTAGGTTCGTTTTGCGTCTATATTGTAGCGTTTTATGGATTAACCGTGCTAAACTGACCCTAATGCAATGTACTCAGTAGCGGCACCACTAACGCCGCTACCACCACCACCACTAGAGACAAGGAACCTCATCTTTCTTAACAAAGGGAGTCAAGGGGTACGAGACATGAATAGAAAGAAAAT
>CM035181.1:27624473-27634473 GCA_020233015.1 Callinectes sapidus | reverse complement strand
GCAAAACTACTCCGTGTGTATGCAAACGTGAAGTGCTACGTGTATTAAAAAGTCATATATATAAGTATTATGAATGTGGTTCCCTAATACTCAAGAAAAATAATCTTGCACATTAAGAAGACAGGTCAAGAATTAATATCATTGGTCTCGTTTCTATAGGGTGGAGATGCATATCCAGTGTTCCTCATACCTAACTAGACACATACTATGTATGGCTAAACCCAAATTGATTTAGGTACCCAACACATCTTACATTATGGAGGGATTGGTGTCAGTATTGATCTACAATGACGTATTACTTGACTTTTTGAGACTCTGTTATCCATATGTTGATCATATTTAACGTATTTTATGCCACACGTGAATGTTGTGTGTGTGTGTGTGTGTGTGTGTGTGTATATATATATATATATATATATATATATATATAATATATTATATAGATATATATATATATATATATATATATATATATATATATATACTTATCAGACCAATAAAATGTTAATGGAACCGGTGATTAGCAAGGTCAAATGAAATCGTGAAAGAGTTTTTTTTTCCATGAATTTTCGCTTAGTAATGGCCGGTGTAGCTACAAATTCTGTCGTGGACAAACATATTTCTATTACAGTTTAGTGTTGACGCGGACCAAACAAGCTCAGTGTGACTTATTGCACGGCCTGAGTTATATAAGAGACATCGAGCGTCATGTTGGTGGTGACGATATGCAATGGCTAATGGATTCCATGTTTCACATTTTGATTGTTGTTCTCGCAACAGTAATGTCATATTTTACTATGGAAAAGAAAAAAGATCCTACTCTCATACTAATTGTTTAATTTCATAAACAGCCTATACTTATACATATACGTAGTAATAAGATTCAATACTATTTGGACGTGTTACCTTAAAGTAGCCGTACATGTGTAAAGAATTCCTTTGTGATGCCTGGTTCGTGATACTCTGTAAGGAAACACATTCTAACGATGTGTAAGAGCGTTTACACTTCATTAGCTCATTTATTGAAAAAAAATAGTAATAATAACAAACTGAAAGCAATTCAAAAGATATAAAACAGATGGTTATATCATGAAATGTGCTGTATGTTCAGGTTAATTTACTTCCCCTTTTGATAATGGTTGATCATGCAAAACAGAACAGTTCAAATGGACAGTTACCACATGCTTTATATATGTGGATATGTTATTCAGCATCGCTTAATAGAACCTCACATTATGATCAAACAATACTTTACCATAATAAGAAAATTCACTAAATAAGCAATTGATGGTATCTTTAATATTCCTATAGTTTGGCAGCTACTACACCATAGTACTGTAATCCTCTCCGATATAGAAATAAATCTTCTTGCTGCATTAATGGCTTCGTGTTGTTCTTGTTAATGCGACACAATTGATGTATTTGACGTTTTTCTTTTTGATCATTTTTAATCGTGTATTGTTGTTATTGCATATTACAGATTTTAACACAAAGTCCTTCTTTTCTTCACTCAACGTTATTGGTTATTAAAGTCATTCAAGAAGTTCCACACTAATGGCTTACAAAAATAAGAAGAGGAAAGTGCACTGATAGAGAGATCTCCTAGCAGATGTTAGTGTTAGGGTTGACCAGCTAACGAAATCTTCAAAAGGAGTGAGTAAGAGGAAAGCCAAAGAAGGAAGATTGCCTATCAACTTCGTCAAAGGTGGTACGTTTTTCGCATGTCCGCTTGTGAATGTGTATGTGTGCGTGTGTGTGTGTGTGTGTGTGTGTGTGTGTGTGTGTGTGTGTGTGTGTGTGTGTGTGTGTGTGTGTGTGTGTGTGTGTAGTAAAATTGTAGAATATTGCAAGTGAACCTGCCAGAATATTTGAAACAGAATGGGCCTGTCACAGTTAGAATAAGGGGTGTGTCACTCTAAACAATGTTATATAGTTTATAGGCCAGTTTTCACACACAAGAATTAGTTGGCATAGTATCTTCGTTCATACCTGACACTAGTAAACTCTGGAACGTTATGCTTGTTGTTGTTGTTTTTCTTTATTCTTTTCCTTCCTTTCCTTCAACAATTTGAGCTGCTGTAAAGGAGGAGCATGAAGACATCTCTCAAAAGAAATTGGACAATCTTTTTAGTTGAGTAATTGAGTATTATTGTTGCTTTACTCTTTTCTCTAATTATGAACCAGTCTTCCTAGCCAATGGGAAAAAAATCATTATGTATTTTGAATCACCTTACTAAATAAATTCAGTTTTTTACCGTCATTTGGCAGCAATCACGGCATTAATTTCGAATATAAAGTGAGTAACTGATCACAATGTTGTAAATATGCTCCTGAAACATATTGATACAAAGGGATTTTTTACTAATTAATATACATTATATACTACAAGTAAATGTAAACTTAACCTTTCTTGTATGTTCTTTATAACATAATGCATAATATTGTGATAGAGTACACAATGAACGATCGGTAGTGGTATACCCATCCAATATTAATGTCCTTTTCAATTCATTAATTTCCTTGCTCCATTTCAATCTTGATTAGTTCTCCATGCAACACAAACATTTCTATCAACACAATTCAATAGGGATGTGGATAATTTGTCTTTTGTTTTAAGAGGAAACAAGTTTTCGAGACCACATTTTCATTCGAAGATTACACGCATCAGTCGGTATTTACATTCGTTCACACAGGAATACTGTTACTTCGTTGTATGTAGAGTACATGAGGAGAGAAAAGGAGCAAGTTAAGCGGAGTATTTTGGTGAGAAGAGATTTATTAGAGAGAGAGAGAGAGAGAGAGAGAGAGAGAGAGAGAGAGAGAGAGAGAGAGAGAGAGAGTGTGTGTGTGTGTGTGTGTGTGTTGCTTAAAATCCCGTAGTCTATCCTTTATAAGCAAACTAATATTTTGTTTGTTGCTCGTATGTATTTATTCGTCAATGAATATAACAAATAATCCATAATTATTGTGTGAGACCATCTAATATCATAAAGATAAGGCGCAAGACGTTTGGTACAGGAGCCACGTTCCACAAGACAAGGCTTATCTCCTCTTATTTTTGTAGTTTGTAGCATCTATAATTTTGATAAACTGTTTGAAATTGAAGGGAAACAGCATTCAACGCACCAAGTAAGAACTGAGCTAGGTAACGCTGGCAAAATTATTTTCATTAATGACTTAACATTGGATTAATTCATGTTTTAAATGGAATCTAAGAAGAACCTGAGAAACAAATCCTTCAAGGTGCAGTGTGGCAGCATTGAAGCACTTAACACATGTGAAATGGAAGGCAGATTGCATGCAATGTGAGGATTCTGGTAAATAAAACGATATTACCATGAAATTTAATCCACTATGCTTGAGAGATGAAAAAATGTTTACAATGAGGCTTTCTAGTGTGGATGAAAAAAAAAAAACATCCGTTCCAAAGTTTTCAGGGGGAAACCTTTAAATCGTATAAAGTAGGAGAGTGAGAATAATGCTTAGCATAACCCAGAAGGACAAATAAAGACTATTAATGATAAAATGAACACAAAGAAAGATGTTATTAAAGAAAAAAATGGGCTTGGGATTGTAAAGGGTAAGCAGAATAAACGAAAAATGAATGAAAACTAATATCACTGAATGCTATGTAATCAACATGGAGGCAGATGAAAAGAGAGAGAGAGAGAGAGAGAGAGAGAGAGAGAGAGAGAGAGAGAGAGAGAGAGAGAGAGAGAGAGAGAGAGAGAGAGAGAGTGTGTGTGTGTGTGTGTGTGTGTGTAGGTAGGTAAGTAAATACCTTTGTGTACGAGCAATGTTTATCACTAAATATTATGACGATAGGAATAATAATGGTAGTAATGATTCTTTCTTTTTTCATAGTCTTCAATGACATGGCTTCTCCTTTACCTCAGGGCACGGCGAAGCTTGGATAAACAGAGAGCACAAAGGGTCGTTAGTCCTTCATATATTTGGAAGAAGTATGTGTGTACACTTTATTAGATTGCCTCTACGGTAGTGATAGTACTCTTTTTTGTTGTTGTTTGTTTGTTTTCTTTTGTTTTCTCCATAATGGAAACGTTTCCTTTCTTGTTTTTCGTTTGTCTCTATACACATATTTCAATCATAACTACAATTACCATTTATTGTCGATGGAAGTAGCAAAAATGAAGATGCTACGTTGGATGTCTGGCGTGACGAGAGAAGACAGAAACAATAATTCAAAGATCAGAGGAAGAGTGAAAATGGAGGAGATTTCGAGGAAGACACAAGAAGCAAGACACAGATGATATGAGCATGAAATGAGGTAGGACGGAGCAACTGATGAGAGAGGAGTCTTAGATGTGGAAATACAGAAAAGGAAGAAGACCCGATATTAGAGGGAAGGACTGCATGCAGGCTGACATGGGAGAGAGAGAGAGAGAGAACTGAATATTAACATTGCAAGTGACAAGCAAGGGGAAGTGGCTCATCAAAAACAGCAATCCCTTTTAAACACGAATTAGTAAGATGACGATGAAGTTGATGGTATGACTGTCAACATTGTCATCACCACTACTATCACTATCACATACCATCACTCCTACCATCACTGCTGTTGTTGCATTTGGCACTACCTCTTCTACAACAACAACAACAACAACAACTACTACTACTACTACTACTACTACTACTACTACTACTACTACTACTACTACTGCTACTACTACTACTACTACTACTACTACTACTACTACTACTACTACTAAAATTGTTGTTTGTTTTGAATAGTAGTAGTAGATGTATGATTATTATTTTTAAATTCATTCTAATTTAATTGCTTTTGGTTTACGTTTACTATAACATACATTTCCTATTCAGTCTGATAATATAAAGGACCATTCATGTACAGTGTACACTGTTGGAGTTTTTAGTAGCCTTTTATAAAATTGCTTTTGAGAGCTTAATCATGTCTAAAGCAGGACAATACATTAATTTTCTTTACAGTCACTTTCTGTGAAGGAAATTGTTCAGAATGTTTTTACTATGCCTCAAGAAATGTACCATGATGTGTTGCTTCTTGTATTTTTAATAGGTGACGGTATTGAAATACTGTGAGGCTTATAACAAAACCTTTGTAATCATATAAGAGAGCTGTGGATTTCATAACGTCATCGAAACAATTTTGTGTCATGTAGCTCATACTTTTCATTGGAGTATCGTTAGTGACCCTTTTTTTTTTTTTGTCCCATTCGACCTACCCGCTGGTTCTAATATCACAGCCTGTTTTCATTAACAATAATTGTAATAACTGCAAATCAGTGAGTTGGCAGTTGAAGGCTCACTCCGAACACTCACGAGAACTATTTAATGGTTGGCAAGGCTTAGCTCCGTCAATAACGTGGCCTGGCGGTGCCTATCGCGAAGCACAGCTGCCTTGCCCAAGCCGGGGACAGAAGTCTGCCTCGCCTCGATTGCAGTCACCCACACACACACATCGTCCCAGGACATCCAGAAAATTTAGAGGCAGTGTAAGACTGCATGACACAACAATTTTTACTAATCCAAGCAGGAACACATTTTGCTGGTCAGAAATGAATTTTCACTCATGGAAAAAAATATATACAAACTTTAAAATTTGGAGTCAACATCAAATAACAAGAGGCAAGCCACTCGAAATAGCCGGGACCTCAGGGACCTCACCCTTCCTCTTGCTCTAAAAGCTCGCTTGACAGGAAGTGGACCATGGAAAGAACTTATTTTCCTGATATTTATTTTTTCTGGTTTTGAAAATCGATTGCGATCATTCATTGTGAAATATGCGCCATCGTGAAGAAAAGGAAAAAACGTTAGTGCCGGCTTGAAATCATCGTGCTGACCGAACAGAATTACAGGAAATTTGTCCCACTCACACTCAGCAAGTCAATAACAAAGTCAACGGTCACAACAGTTTCCCTCAACCACACACCCACTTGTCCCTCCTCCTTTCGGAAGAAATAATAACACACACACACACACACACACACACACACACACACACACACACACACACACACACACACACACACACACACACACACACACACACAAATAAACAGAAATTATCTCCCGAGATGTAAAAAAATCTAATTCTATGAACAGACAAGCTTTATTAAATTCACTGTGAGAGAGAAAGAGAGAGAGAGAGAGAGAGAGAGAGAGAGAGAGAGAGAGAGAGAGAGAGAGAGAGAGAGAGAGAGAGAGAGAGAGAGAGAGAGAGAGCGACGGAGAGACATCAGGTGGGGTTAATCAAATGAGTGGAAGGTGGGCGAACAAAAAAAAAAAAAAAGACAACGGTGGTTTTAGAGACAGGCAGGGGACGACAATGCATTTCGTTTCCATAAAGGAGCTGAATTGGGGTCACGTCTTCCTGTTTTTTTAAGATTATCGAAGAAGGAATTGGTTGGAAAAATATCTCTTTCTTCTTGGGCTTTACTTAAAATTCCACACACTCACACTTCAAATACACACCCACACCTACACCCACCCACCCACCCACCCACACACACACACACACACACACACACACACACACACACACACACACACACACACACACACACTTTCTAATTCGTTGTGCGTTGGTGATAAAGATACTTTGCCATATTCACACAAGCACGAATGCATACAAACAGACGAACCGACAGTAGAAAGACGGAACAGACCGACAGAGACTCAGATATGTATGTGAACAAAGTGCATCTTCCTTATAAAGTCATAGGCCATGAAAATACGTCACGTGTTTCCATAGTGAAACATTGATTAAATAAGTGATATACAGAACATGGAAATTTGTGTTCAGCTGGAAAGGAAAAAAAGTAAACAAACTTTTATTTATTTATTATTTTTTTCCCATCTGGTATCAAAATACACACAAACACACACACACACACACACACACACACACACACACACACACACACACATCCAGAAAACCATTGTTGTAGTAACTTTTTAGGTAGGATTTTGTACTAATAGATTTACATGCGAAAATGGTTCACTTACTGATGTCATATTAGTCACTTACCGTCAAATGGAGGATGGCAGTGTCCAGGCGTCAAGAAGCAGGCGTCCTGCGCTGTCTTGTCAGTGCTTGCGATCGCCACATACCCTCGAAATGGGTAGGGGTAAAACTGGACCGCGGTCCTCGCAGCCACCCGCCCTCCACTACTCACGATCACAATGACTGCTAGTATTTGACTTGCTGTCTCAGTGCCTCACTCTTGCTGGCCCATGAAGGACTGCCCTATTAATTCATTCCGTGTATTTCACTGAATTCAACAAATATTGTTTACGTCACTTTCTATTTTTATTTTCCCGCGTTGCGTTCAGATAACTTCTTCCTTCACATGAACGTGCCCTGGCAAAATTCAGTTTTCTGATATTTACAAGTTTGTCAACTGATTCAGATCATAAGGTGACACACACCAGCGGTTGCACGAGCAGTGGTGGAGGTGGTAGCAGCGGCAGCAGCAGCAGCAGTCGGAGTAACAGGAGCCACAGGCGGAGCGAGACACCCACTTCCCGCTCCAGTCAAACAGGACTGAGCCACTCGGTGTGGCGAGTGGCGACTAGCGAACGGCGCCTGGGTCGTGGGTCGCCTGGATATCGTACCGCACCCCGGCAGGCGACAGAACGCACGCTGACCCCGAGGGGAGAGCATCTCCCCATCCGATAGAATGTCAATAGCATCTCCTTATCTCATACCATTTCAGTGGGAAAAATTCTTTGACAATCGTTACTGTCCCAAAACAACTTACGTGTTTTTATGCAAAAGGGGGAAAGTGGCCAAAGGCAACATAAAGGAAGAGTACTCTATACATCGGGTATAAAAGGCCCTTGTTCAAAGTTAGCAGTGGGCGGGAATGATAAAAAAGGAGACGCCTTAAAACTTCATAGACGCTGTTTTAGTAAGAGACGAGATGTGGTTTCCGGTTTAGATTAAAAGTAAAGTCCGAGAATATTCAGTGTAGAAGAGGAGGACAGTTGAGTGTCAGTGAAGAAGAGTGGATAGTTGTCTGCAAGGTTGTGTCGACCTGATAGATGGAAAATTTCAGTTTTGGGGGTATTGAACATTATTGCTAGTTTTCTCTGCCCCAGTCAGAAGTCTTAGAGAAATTAGAAGTCTGGTGTTCTGTGGCGTTCCCATGGGATATGTTAACTTCCTGAAGGGTTGGTTGGTTGTATCTGAAAAGACTTGGAAAAATCTAGGGTGCTATCATCAGCGTAGGAATGGATAGGGCAAGAAGTTTGGCTTAGATCATTGATGGGTAGTAGGAAGAGATTGGGTGACAAAATGGAACCCTGAGGAACACCTCTGTTAGCCGATTTAGTAAAAGAACAGTGGCTAACTACCGCAGCAGCAATAGAATGGTCAAAGAGGAAACTTGAGATGAAGTTGCAGAAAAATCAGAGTTTTGTGCCACACTCTATCAAAAGCATTTGATGTATCTGTTGCAATAGCAAAAGTTTAACCAAAATCTTAAAATCTCCAAAATAGGATGACTAAGACTCAGTAAGCAAAGGTAGATCAGCAGTAGAATGACTTTGACAGAACCCATACTGGCGCTCAGAGAGGAGATAGTGAAATATCAAATGTTTAAGAATCTTCCCATTGATAGATTCAAAACTTTATATAAGCAAAAGATTAAAGATTTAGGGGGTAGTTTGAGGGATTAGAACAGTCACTCTTTTTAGGAACAGGCTGAATGTAAGCAAATTTCCTGCAAGGAATGATAAAAGTTGATAGACACAGCTGAAGAGTTTGGCCAGGCAAAGTGCAAGCAAAGAGCCACAGTTTTTTAGAACAATAAGAGGGACCTGATCAGGTCCATAAGCCTTCCGAGGATTTAGACGAGCTAGGGCATGGAAAACATCACTGTGAAGAATTTTAATCGAAGGCATGAAATACTCAGACGGAGAAGGAGAGGCTGAGAGAAGCCCAAAATAATCCAAGGTAAAGCCATTAGCAAAAGGTTTGAGGGAAAAATTTAGCTTTAGAGATCTATCTAATGACAATGGTGCCATCAGGATAAAATGAAGGAGGGAAAGATGAAGAGGTAAAGGTATTTAAGCTGTTTTTTGCCAGGTGCCAGAAGTCTCGAGGGGAGTTGGATTTCGAAAGATTTTGAGATTTTCCATTGATGAAAGAGTGTTTGGTAAGTTGAAGAACAGACAGGCATGATTCCAGACAGAAAAATAAAGTGTATGAATTTCAGGTGATGGAAGACTGGTATAACTTTTGTGGGCAACCTCTTTATCATGTAAAGTGCGAGAAGAGGCTGTGTTAAACCAAGGTTTGGAAGGTTTATGTTGATAGGAATTGAGGAATAAATGCCGCCTCCATATCAGACACCACCTCTGTTATGCTTTCAGCTCACAAAGATGGGTCTCTGACACGAAACCAGTGATTATTCCAAGGAAAATCCTCAAGCCTTGCTCTCGTGGCATCAGGGAGTTAATTGATGCTGGTCGTGAAACTCTCGATTACCATCTGCTGAGTTTTCATGTTTATTTTGGCACCTAGCGACCGTGCCAGTCCTCTTGCCGCAGCGACCGCCAACTTGCCAAATTCTCACAGGTCTGTGGAAGTGAAGTGGATGCAGCCTTCTACAGGCGTTGCAGGTGTTGGTACAGCAAGAGCGGGTGTTTCACCGGAGGGACTGGTGCTGTGGTGGCATGAGGCACTCTCACTGTAGCTGGCTGAGGTGAGGGAACGTTGGCAGGAGCAAACGGAGGGTGTTCCCATGTCAGCAGAGATGCAATGGGAACACTAGTGGTGGGTCCTCTGTGCTGTCCCCACGCAAAAGTCCCAGCTGGTACTAGAGTATCGGAGGCTTACCTTACCTTGATCCACTCTATCCTGTGCTAGCGAGCTGGACACAGTGGGTTCCAGGCGTGATGGGGACCAGAGCAGTTTGGAGACCTGTGTCAAACTTCCTCTTTAGCTCGATATTTCTCCAGTCACTGGCAGGTGTCGTGTCTGCCGCTGTACATTCCC
>CM035181.1:27601254-27615609 GCA_020233015.1 Callinectes sapidus | reverse complement strand
ATATATATATATATACACATAAAATATTACAAATATCAAAATAAGCCAATAAAGATATAGCATACTTATCATGCATCCTGTACTTACACTTGCAAGAAAAGGCAAAAATTCTCAACAGAGTATATGTAAGGCATGATTTCTTCATGTGACTTATTTCTCTGATGTAGTGTCACCATTACTATTTTTAAGTTCAGTATTTTGGCACAAATTATACATAAAAATGTATTTACATCAATAAAAATGGCAATTACTTCTCAAAAACAAGGGAATATATAAGTATATATTATATATAGATATATAATATATATATATATACCTTATATATTATATATATATATATAGATAATATATATATATAATATATATATGATAGAGATATATATATATATATATATATATCCTTATATATATATATATATATATATATCCTTAAACCAATATGCCTACTGTGTCATAATTATGAATGTGACTTAAAAAATTCCCAGCAACAAATCTAACACCTAAAGAAGGTGAGGAGTGTGGGAAAGTTGTTTTGATATACATATTTACTGAAGGATAATCTACACTTGCATAGCAAAATTTGGTACAGCACACAAATTATACAATGTGCTTAGCATAAATATAAAAATTTATAGAGTATTACAAAAGCATTAAATCTCCACCAAATTTTGTTGTAGGATACAATTCTTACACAAAATTTAGAAGCACATATTTTTTTGTAATGTGTATTTTTTAAAGGAAATTTAATAATCTATCTAATTTCATTCACATGAAATACCCGATTACTAGTATATATCACACCAAGTTCAGCATTATCTTACATAATTTCTAAAGTAAGTAGCCTCTACATTTTGAATTATGCATATATTACATTATGAAGAAAAGCAGACTTGTACAATTACGTACTAATCTGGTAATCAGATATAACTGCACATACAAACTGTGATACTTATATGTTTATAGACTCATGTCATATATATTGTTGTTCCCTTACTACTCTACATCAAATTGAATGGAATGATGAAAGTATAATAAGATTTATAAAAACATGATATGCAGGACATTAGAATTTATAAGCAATTTGAAGCAGAAATTTGTGTACATTATCTTTGAAAATTAAAATTAATAATTTGTCTCATGATTATAGGATTTATCAACAACCTCAACTGTAACTTAAACAAAAAACTTAAGAAAGAAAACATCATTACCTATTTGATTATGCCTTATAAACCAATGTTATTTTTATCAATATTGAATTATAGAGTGTTTGTAAGAAAACCTTCAGTTTTCACATATTTTTCATACTTAATCCTGTCGATATCTCAATATGATTTTTCTTAACATTATTTTTCTTTAAGCAAGGTAACTGTTGTAGTTTTGACATAAAGCAACATGTTCACTGTTAGGACACAAGAAAAAGTATCTTACAGCTGTGCAATAGTAAACTATCAAGATGTTATGCATTTACTTCTAAGCTACTGAGGCATTTATGTGGCATAGTGTGTGTGTGTGTGTGTGTGTGTGTGTGTGTGTGTGTGTGTGTGTGTGTGTGTGTGTGTGTGTGTGTGAGGATGTGCGTGTGTGTGTGTGTTCAAAGAAGAGTGATCTAGAAAAAATTATGACCTATATCAAATTGTATTTTGAAGTTCCAAAGTAACTTTTGTGATACTTCATCTATGGAAAGATATACTTTACATGCCATTTAGTTTTGTTCTCTGATCTTCAGATCATATATACAGTTCTTCAACTACTGATATTCCAAATTCTCTAATCATTTTAAGCATTGCTTTGAATACAGAAAAAAAGTTCAGTAAGTTTTATGGCCTTTATTTACCTTTTAAAGGTTGTTCGTAAATGCCTTTTAAAACTTGATGCCCCAAAAGTCAAAACTTTTGCTTACCTACTGAAAATTCAAATATTTTACTCTCTCAAGCCCTTCTGCATTGGTAGGCGTGTTTATAAGATTTAAAGAGTACGCAGCATCATCTCACCTTCAGTCTACTGGTTTCTATGCATGGCTTTCACGAAATATCTGGTCTCTGGTTATGAGATAGACAGTCATGGGCAATGATGATTTACACAAAAGGAATAATGTGTGACAAGTCATATCTCTTAAACGCAATTGTTTTTCAATATACATTAAAAGTTCCTTAGTTCCTTAATCATGGCATACCTTGTAATTTCAGTCTAATTTCTTTCCTTTTTAGAAAATGAGGGGAATAGGGGGTTTTGGATAGCGGGGACAGGAAATCAGTGAAATATGGGTCTTAAAGTCTACCAGAATTTCACTTAAGCTGTAAGAGGATTGTTTGTTGAATTAAATTCAGATTACAGCAATTTTGTTGAAGAAATAAACAGTTCTTATGATATTGTTCAGAGCAATTTAGTAATGATTTACAAGTTCAAATGAAGAAATGCCTGCTGATGCACTCAGGATAGAACATTCAAAAAGAAAAAATATATATATTTATAGATAGATAGAAAGATATTCTTAAATTATCCAATCGGCTTTTGGGGGACCAACTTAAGTGAGGTGTAATGTACTTAAGAAGTATCAAGTTCTAAAAAAAATTTTTAATTTATTGGCATGTGGAAAAATTTTGTATCACAGATTTGTCCAATTTTGGCACAGATGTATAGGTCTTTGCAATAGATAATGTGTACAAATGTTATCTTTGAAGTTCTGAGAGTTTTTAATGGGAAATAATAAGACTTCATTAGGCCTAATAAATAGGAAACATATTATATGTATATTATTTACATTTATATATTATGTATATAACAATTATCTATGTTCTGGGGTATTGCTGTAGAGTATAAACTTTTCACTTATTCAAATGTACTTATCTCATTCTTCAGCCACCAGGATTAACTATGTAAGGGAATTTTGCTGTATATAGTTCATTTGTGCAATTAGGTAAATGTATATATTGTAAGACCATTCTTGTACCAAAATTACGAGGAGTAAGGATGAGTTTAGCATCAAAGAACTGGGATATCCATAGAAAAAAATTAAAGATCACTTTTATGTAAGAACAAATTAAGAAAATTATGCAGTTATTATTCCAAGTTTGCCAGAACAAAATTTGTTACACCACTGCTACTTTGGCTAGAGTTAACTGTTAATTCTTCAGTATGTTTAACCAACAAAGGAATAGTTATGCACTAATAAACTGTTACACCAAACTATGAAAGTAGAAAATGATTGTGTAAAAATATTAAAAATTGTTTCTAGTGGAAATTTTAAAATTATATTTCATTAAAAAAATGGTAAATTTCCTGCTATAAAAATTTGATATACATTAAATTATTTCCTTATATAACTTTAAGAATACCAGGCACAATGAAAAATGCTATCTGCCACTGCCTCATTGCATGCTGAATTTATGCCTCTCTTTGATGGTGCAAATATGTGATAAAAAATATTTAGCTGCATAAATATTTTGTTAATCTGCCGTTACAAAAAATCACATGAACATTTTTTTTTCCTTATGGCCACTTCAGTTTTATAATTACCTTAGAAATACATACATGACATGTATCACTAACGCTTCTTCCTTTATGGCCACTTCAACTTTACAATTACCTTAGAAGTACATACATGACATGTATCACTCATACCTGGAAGCTTTGCGTGAAGTTGATATGATAGAATTTGACATGAGATACACATATCGAACATTACAGCTACTTAAAAGAAACATGCATAGCTTGAACACTTCTTGCTATGTAGACTTATCTCAATCCTATAATGAGACATACTGCAAGATTATAATACATATCAAAAGCATTTTAAGCAAGATTGAATTTAAGTAAATGCTTACTATCGGAACATTTGCAGAACTTTTTAAGTATTATACCAATAAATATTTTTTTTCTGTTACTTTGACTACGTAATAAGAAGAGTGTTATCTATATTACCATGAATGGCAGCATGGCAGGAAAAAGTTCTATTCTCAGCAACATTTCAGCAAAATTTTTAATATGCATGTCCTAATAACTATCAATCTGTGGATTTTGTGAAATGTATTAATATAAAGGATCATCCATTGGAAAGTTTGGCTGACATAAATATTTTCATTACTTTGGATCAGGCAGAGGTGATATGAAGAAGAGCAGTGATAAATAGTTATACCTCACTGTAAACTGATATGCACAGTATGTATTGGGAAATCTCTCCAAAAGTACATTATTCTTCCCATTGTTGATATGTGATTAGCAGTTCCTAAGTAATATACACTTTGATTCTTTTTTTTTTTGCATTCTATGCTGCTCAGTATTCAATGTGAGGTGAATAAACAACAAAATATGTTAATATTCTAACCATATCCCCAATCTATATTTCAATGTTCAATCATGATTCTAAATATTCTCCATTTTAACTTGTACTGATGTAAGTACATAATAGAAGGGAAAAAACATATAAATTGTTGATAGTAATGTTGATCTAATCAGTTAAAGAATACTTCCACATGTTACTATAATTCCCTTTAAATGTATGATGACATGATTTTTAACAATGCATACAATGTACAGTGGTAACTAGGTATATATCCACTTGGTCCAATTTGGTATACATATGTCCTGTATGGATGAAAATAGATTTGCTTGTTATACAACCTTTGGAATAAGACCTGCTTGCTATTACTTGTATGGATCAGTCAAAATGGGTCACGATACCACACACTAACCTTGTTTGCCTCTGATTTGATTTTTACGTTTGAGATTGCTTGCTTTTTTAGTCAGCTGTGCTGACTTGCTTGACACACTTCATGCTTAAATACATAAAGACTTTTTTTTCCTGAATATGTTCTGCTTATTTGGATGACCATGTGTCCTATCAAATATTGTAAGTATTTCACTATTTAACAGTATTGAGCAAACCCATTAATAAACTATATGATTTGCCAATAGCAATAGGATTTTTTTTACATGGGAACGAATTAATCACTTTCCTTTTATTTTACAAGGGAAAAAGTGTTTTTGTTTATGTCCAAGGATCTAGAATGGATTAAGGACATATACTAAGGTACCACTGTATATGAAAGTAAATCTCAGAATTTCCTTATAATTTCAGCTGTGTTACAAATGAGGTAACTTATTACCCTCAGAGAGTGTTAGGATAAGCATAAGTCCTGTACCACCTTGAGACCTAGTAGGAGAGATATAGAAAGAAAAAAAAGCAAATATATACAAGTGTCTCAGATACTCCTGTTTGAGGGATATATATATATATATATATATATATATATATATATATATATATATATATATATATCCATTCTGAAATTTACCCAATGAAGAAAAATATCTAGATTGTACATATATTTTAAAATGGAGAATCTAAAAGTTACATATGCATTGTGTTGGCATATGCATTCTATACTTCTCTTTTAATAACTAACATTTCTTACAGAAGAAAAGAAAAGATTCTGCAGTGATATGATGCCATGAAATGGTACTATGTTCAATGATGATAGTACAATGAATTATTAATAAATTACTTGGCAATGTTAACAGAAATATTTTTTTTAATTTGCTTAATTTCTATTGTAACTATTAACACAAATAAACTTATATCATATTTGGCACAATTAAGTAAATTCAACTTTTGGCCACAGATTATGTGCATGAAGTAACCTATATTATATTCTGGAATACTAAATTTGCAAGCAAAAAAATATACAGCATTATATATAATCTCAGAAGTTAGTGAAAGACAACTTTGTAATTATAAAACAAAAACATGATTTGACAAAACCATTAAACCAGTTCCATAACAATGGAATTATTTAACATAATCTCACAGCTAATTTACCTACACCTGCACACAATGGGTGCCTGCATAGGTTGATATGGTGGTCAAGTAATGACATGGCCATTTTCAGGCAACATACATCCCCTCTTGAGTTTGGCACTATCGGAGTTTCACAATCCTTGAGTGTGGTGTTTAGTCTTATTCTTTCTGTACCGAGTTTTGCATATTATCACTACAAGTTTCATGTTGCTTTGACAAGTATTGGTTGTGTTTACCTACTACCATCAGCATCACAAATGCAGTTTCAATACTCCAATGAGATCTTCCATATTTGTAATACTGACAATGTCATACTAACTGATAGATAACATTTTTTCCAAGGATTCACTGTAGCAATATTGACAAAATGCCAACATTCCACCATTAAGTTTATAGGTTTCTTGTTATTAAAATTACAAGAGAAATTTTATGGTCCTAATTTATTTGGGTCTGGCTGTGCTGGCAATACTGCTCGGGATGTTATCTCATCTGTCTGATGTGCTGCTCATGAGTGATGCAGATCTCCAACCTCTGGTGCAATGTTCAGTGGCATCGCTAACTCAGATACACAAATAACATGATAAACAAGGGCAGGTAGATCCATGAAAGAAAATAACAGTGTTGACTGTACAAAAAAGCATTGTGTAATATGGCATTGGCAAGTAAGGAAAATGAAATATGACATTAGTACAGTTGCCAGATGTTGATTATCATTGGTACATGTTTATAGTACATGAACTTAACATTGTTACATACATAAGTACATATGTACCAGTGATAATCAATGTCTGGCAGCTCTACTCATCTCCCCTTCCACCTCCAATGCCACATTTCATGATACTTTTTGTACAATCAACACTTTTTCTGTTGTTTTCTTTCTTGGTTAGACTTACCTTCCATTGTTTTATTTATCAAGTGCATAATATATCAATTAGCAAAGCTATTGAAAACCACACCAGAGATTGGAGTCCTGCATGAAAAGGTACGTTTTTTGAGATGATAAGGGAGTAAAGTGTTCGGGTGTGGGCGGCAAGCCAGCTTCATGACAGAACACACTGAATAAACATTTTTTTGGTGTGTTTTTAATACCACAAGTTTCATGATACTCAAGGTGTTAACGCTATACCTTAGGAACCAAGCAAGTGTGAAACTCAAGATGGGGATGTAATGTATCTATGACATGGCACAAACTTTTATTATCTAAATTCTATGACACATAGCTTACCAAGCCAGTTGTGGCAGGCTTCATATGGTATTTCATGACTTTTTAAAAAGTACTAAATCACAAGTTTTCTACCACATTACAGAAGTATTAAATTATAATTTCACTGGTTTTCTCCCATTAGCTGAAAATGAATCATGATTGTTTTCATCTGGACATTAATGGAAATGTAACCATGAAAATTTTACTTCTGCTTTGTATGATGAAAAATGAAAAAGAAATAACTTTCTGAAAAGTTTGGAGACAATTAAGATGCTGCTTATTCTTTCAACATGGTTAATATTTGTGATTAAACAATGATATGGCTATATTTTCTGCACTAATACATGTATAATTTGTTTAGCAGGTGCCATTGCACTCAACACTTATTACGTGGGAATTTTTGTTTCCAACATTTTGAATCCCACACTTTGTACTGAAAAATTGATAACATCAGTATATACTGTAATATTTCTTTTAGAAGTCGTGTTTTAAGTGCAGGTAACTGTAGACATTCATGATAAAGTATGAGACCAGGTTTATCTAGGTTATTACAATAATCTAGATAAAACTTGGAAAAAATATTTTTCCAGTATTGAAACACTAGTTCAGCCAACTAGTGGTCAGTCCTTGATAGAAAAAATAGCATCCTGAATGTAACCTTGATTTGGTGGGAGATACTCGAACAATGTCACTGACAACAACAAATGCAAAATGAAGTTTCAACTGAATTTTGTATATAGAAATACCTATATTTTGTATAAAATAGTATCTACGAAAGAAATCTGCTTTGTACTCAAGAATATTCCAATACATTTATGCAAACTTTAAGGAACCACTGAATAAATGAGTCTGTATTTTTTTACACTAACCGCCATGCGACAAATAACAAAAACAAATCAGTACTATAATTTCCTTATTCAAAGTAAATATAATCAATTAGCATGTGGTATATGACAACTTACTGCAATTTTTCTATACTGAATAAAATATTGCATATTTGAGTAAACAAGTACACTAATTTCTTGCAAAGTAAGCATCAACTATGATTATATATTGAGCACAAAGCCTCTTTGTTTGAAATGGATATTCTAATTCATCACAAAATTTACAGTTAATAACTGTTGATTTTCCTTAAATTCTTTAATGTAAAGATAGCAAGATTGGAATAACAAAAACAAACAAAACAAACACTTTCTTTCAGTCTGCATTGATATCACATTGAAGTACTAAGCTGTTAGCTAAAACATGCTAAAGCTACAAAGATTACTGTAAAATAATGCAAGAATCAACACAAAATGATTAACTCATACAGAAACTGTTGTGGCTGATGTTGCTGTTTTACTTCTCATACTCACTGAACTCCTTTTTTGAAGTTGTGCAGAGGAAATATTATTGTTCTTTGCATTTTCCCTACTGTCTTCACTTTCAAATTTTTCTGGATTCCTTTCACTTGCCTCAAGACTGACATCACTTTCAGGGGTGTGTGACCGGCTTTTTCCTGAAATCAGACCATTTCTTAAAGTCACTGCAGTAATTATGAAAACAAATCTAAAAGCATTGATTTTTTAATGTATTCTGTGAAGAAAAGGATTGAATAGCATCTAAGCCATTATTGTAACAAATTAAGCTACAAGATTATTATTCTATGATATTACATTATGATTGGCCAGATATTTTTTCTGTGACAACAGATAACCACAGAACAGAAGCAATTATAAATCTTGGTTATGAAAGACAAAGGCAAGAAACATTTGTAGCTACATATTTCAGGTGTCTGGTATAGAAGTATTTTCACCCTCCAAGTGAGATGCATAGCTATAAGGTCAGGTTCACCATTCTGAAGTATTTTTGTGTTAGAGGTCAAATTCATGACATTTACTACCTATATGTGTTATTGCACCTCAATATACTAAACTGTTACAATATTATTAAAATATTTATTCAGTAACAATGATAAAGTACTAGCTTCACCTTGGGAACTGAGGCATTGGGGAGCTTTCACTTGTTAATCAGTGAATGTATAAGTTTTCCCTGATATACTATTCACCAATACACAATATTTCACTTTTATGATACTCTGTTTTTCAACTATTCTAGTTCTGCTATACGATAGGTTGTGTTTTTATTTTTTACAATATCTTGAGTAAATACTCATTATATCTGTATTTTTTATGGTTCAATTATCACTTGTTCACTTTTATAGTTTCAGATTTTTGTTGTGAAAAAAATCTGCTATTTTATCTGATAAAATAGCTATATCATGATGTGGGTTTAGGAAATACCCAAACATATTGATAGGTAATGCACAAATAGCTGGATCATTTCCAGTAGTCAATCCAGACACTATATTTTTATTTTACTATGTACTATGTTTACTGAAGTTTGAGATGATAAGCATATTACCATATTTCATAAAGAGTTTGGCTGACAACATCCCAATGAATATACTGAGGTGGCAATTGAAGAAATTTCAAAAGCATCATGGTGGCTCAGTGTGTAAAGTTTGAGGAGAAAAGCGGCCAGCAAACAGGAATATGTACTATGGCTCATTTCTTGTGTCCTGGTATTTTGTTTTTTATTCACATTTACAGTGGCTGTTTCCTCTTATCAAAAAATATTCTTTAGTACACCAAGCAGACTATTTTAAGTCTTTTTAGACATATTAAGAGCTGTCATATGATAAACCTTAATCAATCTAGGAAAACAGCTGTTAAAGATAACTCTGGAACCAAGGATGCCCAACTATTGGTAAACCTGTAGTAGTAAACTGATAAATAGATGTCATGATATCTCTCTCTCTCTCTCTCTCTCTCTCTCTCTCTCTCTCTCTCTCTCTCTCTCTCTCTCTCTCTCTCTCTCTCATGTGCATTGAATGTACTATACATGTAGTGGATATTAAGTTTAAAACAATAGAGTAATTGTAAGTACACATACCTGAGATACATGAAGATTCTTCTTCTTTCTGACTCGATGGTTCAGAAGTTTCTTTACTTTCATCATTACCATCTCCCTCAGCTGTTATCTTGAGATTGAGGTCATTGGCACATGCTGCTTCAGTGCTCGTATCACAATGCTTGGCTCCCTTCTTACCCAAGGCCACTATGGCATTTGCAGCTCTGCAATAACACAATATTGTTCAAAATATGTTCATGAGTGTGTATATATATATATATATATATATATATATATATATATATATATATATATATATATATATATATATATATATATATATATATATATCAAAATGAAAAAATATTCAGCTTTTATTCTATGTTTCTTTATAATTTTTTTTAAAGTTTGGCTCCAACTTATTTTTCAAACTAGCATGACACATTACTAACCTGTAAGACTTATTCACTTCTTTTTGCATATCCACATCATACTTGTGGTACTTTTCATACATATTGATGATGAGGTCCCGTTCTTGTTCAGAATATTCTTCTAAGGATGGATGGAAACGCTTAGCATGTTTAACATAAGTATTTTTCCTTGGTCCATCATAAGACTTGAAGGTGGTGAAACACAGCATGCAAATGCTCATGTTAGTTCGTGTATCATAATCAACCAGTAGCTGTCTTCTCCATTCCTCCTGTTGAGTGATCAGTATATGAAATAAATCTGTGTATACTGAAATACAACAATAATATTTGCACTCTCTTGGTATTTTTCTCAACAATCTTTACTCATTTGCATTTGCATCTGCTCATAAATAAGAAAAAAGTTCTGACAGAAACTACAACCAAGAACAGTCATCATGAAATCATTTCTGATGCAGAGATGTTAGCCTATTTATACAGTAAGACTAGTCACTTGTTATATTTCTGCTTATAAACTACTGAAATAGTCTGATATAGTTTGTACATGCATTTTTGCTACTTAATAAATTTGTTTTTCATTATAAAGCTTTAGTAAACTTTACACACCTTAAATGTTCTCATATTGATGGTGACTCTCTGAGCATTTGAAGATGCAGTTTCTCCACTAGTGTTTCCTTCTGCAACTTGCTGCAAGATACTGTGGTAATATGGTGTCACCTTTTCCTCATTTTGGTCAGAGGGAGGAGTATTAGTAGTATTGTTTGTGGAACTGAGGTGGGTATTTGAGACAGCTATGGATACAGATGATGAAGTCTGGCTTACACCATCAACTCCATAAGATGTACACACTTGTGTAGCAGTTGTAGTAGTGGAAGGAGTTGCAACTTGGAGACCTGAGACAGTAACAGCCTCACTGGGAGTCTCAGGGGCACTTTGAGTATCACTCTCATCACTGTTCAGAGCAGTTTCCTCAATGGTATTTATGTCACTGAAATTTTCATAACATACCATTAGTCAATAAAGCTTAAACTGATAAATACATTTTTATAGTTTGCTTAATAACTATACTGTTCTAGTATGATCCCTATGAAACTTGTGGTTAACTTTTATAATTTTAAAAAGAAAAAAAACTTACCTAGGCTCTTCAACTTTTTCACTTTTACATGGAGATTTTTCCAAAGTTCCCTCAGTATCTTGTTTCTCAGGTTGTTCCAGTAGGATATCTGTATCTTGGACGACTATGGATGCATTTTCACAAGGAGAATTTTGTAGAGCACAGGAGGTTTGGGTAGACAGATTCTGAGTTGCTATGACTGATGCTGAAGCATTGGAAGGAATGGTCAAATTTACTAAAGGAATGTGGAAAGCTGGATGGGCAGGATGACTTGAAGGTCGAGGAATATCACCCATTCTTGCGCGCTTTGCAGGAGGAATGACAGCCTGATCATTTGAGAGAATAACTGAGGACTCTCGAACAGCTGCAGCCTCACGAAGAGCTGCCTCACGGGCCTCACGACGAGCCTCTCTTCTCTCTTCTTTTTTGCTCCGCTCAGTAGCAGCATACAGAAGGTCGTCAAGTCGGTTTCGTCTCTCTTGTCTCTCCTGAGGAGTTTCGTCGTGAATGTTTTTTAAAGTACCATTGAAGGAAAGGTTTAAGGGAGATGGATCTCGCTCTAAGGGATCAGCTATTTGGTTATGAGGAGATAGAGGTTGTGGAATAAAGCCATACATTCCAGTTGAATATTCACCACAAAGACTGTATATTGGAGTAGAATGGCAATTGTCAACCCTTGATCTGCCTCTGTTGTGTTGTCTTAGGCAGTCATCTTCACTATGACTTTTGTGATCACCACCACTGGTTACTGAAGACACTTCTGCTAGACCTTTAATCTTGAGGCTTTCAGCTGTTCTGAGAAGGGATGCAAGGTTTTCTTGATCGACATTTACTTCTCCATGATAAATGAAGTGGATTAAGGAAGCAACATCTTGAGGATGAGGACCATCCAGTACAACTATTGGAGAGTTGCCAGGAGGAAGTGCACCAAGTAATTTCTCAAAATGACTACTAGATGCACACAATACCAATTTGTGTAGTCGCCAAACTTCACCTGCAAAAGAAAATGAATAGTAAATAATAACAGAAACAGAATGTTTGCCATCATCACTTGTATAATTCACAATTATTATTCCAAGACTATAGTGTCCACTCATTAACTATGACATTAGTTCATTTGTGATGAAACAAATTATTAAAAGCTATCCAGAAACATTAATGCCCCATGAAGGAGACCGACACCTTACACTATCTATGGCTAACTTTGTCCAGGGGATAGGGATGTTTATGCAGGAGTAAGGTTGTATGTGTGTACATACTGCAAAGCTTTTGTTGGCCTTTGCTGTGCCCTCTTTGCTGTTTTCTGTCATGTTTCAAAAACAGAGTTGCAGTTTGTCACTATGCAACCTGCACTATTGGCATGAGCAACAATACACTATTATCTACTAAATACCTCCAGTTTATTGGTTTTCAGTTTTTGGACAAATTCATTGCTTCTTAATAATTGATGATTATCACTGATAGCTATTATTGATTTGTCAATTATCGTGATAATTTTTTCCTCATGTTACACCCAACTATGTCCACATCTGTAATGCCATTATTCTACTCATTCATCTCTTTCTCTAGTAAAGTGGAATTCCTTGTCTGCTTCTGTTTTTCCACCTTCCTATGACTTGAAGTCATTCAAGAGAGAGGTTTCAAGACACTTAACTTGAGTATTTGATTAATGCACCTCAGTGGGTCTCTCTCTCTCTCTCTCTCTCTCTCTCTCTCTCTCTCTCTCTCTCTCTCTCTCTCTCTCTCTCTCTCTCTCTCTCTCAATTTGTTATGCTTGGCCAATGTTCCTCCTACAAACAAAAAAAGGAAATAAAAGCAGCCTACAAACAGTACCCAAAACTTCTATCTTCTGAAACACATCTTTTACATTTTTGCCTGAAATCATGCAAACATTGTTCTTTAACTCGCTTCAAAGTGTGATCAATGTCCAAAATCTTTCTAGATATAGCTAACTCCCCATGCAGCTTTGACATCTAACTGAAAGTATCTCTTTTCAACTTTGCCTCCTCTACATAAATTAACCTAATAGCACTACTACCATCTCATGTATCTCAAAGCTGCATTATTCACTTAAACCTTTGCTAAAACTTCTATTCTGGGTCACTCAGGGCTTGCTCTTCCTTCCTCTCCTGCAATTTCATGTGTCCCATCAAAATGTTTACTTATCAACTATTTCTGATGGCAGTATGGCTCACTTCATTTATTTTGTTCTTATTGGCTCTTTCTATAATAATCTAATAAAATGTTAATGATCTGCTTTCCTTGATAATCATAAATATAATTTGAAATTTTATTCTTACCTTGGCAGCATAATGTGACATCTGAGTGTTGTTCAGAAGCAAGAATGTGGCCAAGAGTTCCAAGTAGATTTGTTGTGTGGTTGTTCCACCTAAGGCAGAACTTCTGGAATGTCCCCATTTTTGTCACCTCATTGGTTCACTGTCCTGAAGGATACAAATATGTTAGATAATGTCTCAAATATACTTGATAGCTTATTAGGAAAATTAAATCATATATATCCTGAAACTGAACATAACTAGTGTATATTTCTAATAAAAAAAAAAGAATATTAGTACAAAGCATGCCACCTTTTCTCCCTCACATTCCTGCTTCATTGATTCAAAATTTAAACCTTTTATACATCTTCATGTGTGGCAACATGCAGCATTTCTCTCAAATATCACTATCTAATGATACCTTTCATTTTACGCATTTTTAAAAATTCACACAGGGTCCAAAATCCGAAAGAAATATGTATTTGTGATTTTTCATTTTTACACAAAATTTCATTGGTGACGAAGGAAACATTATTATTAGCTAAAGCAAACACTAATATTAGATGAAAGGGAGAAAGACATACACATATGCATATACCGGTAGAGTTACAATGGGTGTTTTCGGTGGCACTTTGTGGAAGGTG
>CM035181.1:27593754-27596254 GCA_020233015.1 Callinectes sapidus | reverse complement strand
CCAGTACCTGATTCTGAGGAGGGCAGGTGGGCAGACCTGAGGAAGGCCGGGCTGGGAGGGAGTAGAAGGGGGGTATGCGAGGGCCGGGTGGGCGGCCGTCCTGGCAGACAGGCAGGCACCTGGGTGCGGGTGTGGACACCAGACCAGTTCAGTTGCCACAAAGAGCTGCTGATTTTTCTTAACTTTACGTTTACGCTCACAAAGGAAACAATAAGGTGAAGAGACCAAAAACCAGACTTTCTAAGGTTCTAGACAGCGTGTCTATACTCTCATCAGTACGAATTGCTTATTACGATAAAACAATAGAGGTAAAACTTGAAGTGCACTGCTAGAACATTAATAATATAATGAGCCGTTTTGAATGCAAACTATAAAACAGTAATATTGGTAAGCTGCGAGTCGAGTCAGAGTGAGTAATGCGGGACAGCAGGTCTGGTATCGGGTGGGACGGACGGAGGGAGGGAGGGAGGGAGGAATGGTGGGAGCGGCCGAGTGCTGGCATCCAGCGGGGCCGGAGGGCGGGCGTGGGGCGGCGGATTCTACCTGGATCCTGCCTGCGGCTTACCTTCTGGCTCGACCACGCTCTGCCCAAGATGGGAGGCGGATGCTAGCTCGCTCTGGAAAGCCGGGAACAGTGGAGAAGGGAGATGGTCGGGCATCATTGGTTAAAATGACCTTTAAGAAATGTGACCTCAGGTTTATCAATACAGTATTTCCTATATAAATAGTTGAGTACGAAAAACACTATATCTAGTAAAGGATATATATGTAAACTTCAAATATACAACTATTCCAGTGAATCAAATTGGTATACTTACTTTGTAACATTATTTATAATTCAATAATATGCAAAGGAGGTTAGTTTGCTACACTTACTAATGAAGTGGAAATTATGCCATCCATCTCTGTAAATGTTTTGATCAAACACAACATTCACTTTAAGGATGGGTTACCTAAATTGATGCATTTGGCTTCGTTTCGTGCAACTTGGAGAAAAGGTAAATGAAAATGAATAAATGGCAGCACATGGTGTTCAGGAAGACAACCTCTAACCTTAGGAGTCACCCTCACCAGTAAAGGAATATCCAGTGCAAAGTTCTTTATGGTACCCATCGTTTCATCAAGCCAGGTCTTCCTTAGTCAAATTTTGAACCACTTTTGACTGTTTGGGGACCGCCACCTTAGTGGGTTTCGTTCTGCTCTTGTAGATTTGATGGCCTTGGCCGGTGCCCCTCCTACATAGCAAAATAAATAAATTAATTGACCACGCAGCGCCATCTCTTCTCTGAGAGAAGTAACAAGATTATGAGAATATAGCTTTTTAAACGATACAAGTAGCGATAGGTATGGAGCTATTCAATTAAAGGCTAACAAACCGTGACACACGAAATATAAGACATCATTGTAATAAGAAGAGTATTGGGACTCTTCCAGAGTGTGCTATGCTTGTGCGCAATAAACCAAAGACTGGCCAATACATTCTCATTAAGATCTTAAAAAGATCATTAAAATTGTGCCACATATCTTCCGGCCCCTTCCATTCAGCAGACCACTGTAACGGCAAACAGTTAGAGATTTTCTGGCTCATCTGCACATTTACAAAATTTCGCAACTGTCATTCACGGTGGCTCCTTGTTTGCCTGAGAGCCAATGAAGAATGCAATAGATGGAGATCATGATCAACATCCTCCGACTCCTGTTTTGCCGTCCCGACGTTCAGGGAAATAGCGGAGGAAGAGTTCACTGTCTTCCTTCCTAGAGCTTATATATTGGTGAACATTTTCCTCTTCTTAACACAATTCAAAGAAACATGACATATAAAAGCAAGATTGAATTAAAGTGTCTTGAATGCTTGTTCACCGTTTTCTCAAAGTCTGTCATAAGCGAAGAGACTGTTATAGGGATAAACAAGTTATCCAAGCTGTCCGTTATATGAACAGATGATGTTTCCATAATACGTACAATGTGCAAGCAAAAGTAGTTTCCAACACAATATTTGATCTAATTTACTTTAATTCATCATTCATTTCGTATTTATAAGGATGCACTTTTCTTTTCAGTGGTATATACCTATATTACGAGGACCTCCAATCCAAGATGTTGAATTTAGAAATTATTATTATTATTATTATTATTATTATTATTATTATTATTATTATTATTATTATTATTATTATCATTTATTATTATTATTAATTATTATTGTTACTATTACTTTTATTACTAACGTATTGAGTTTCACTGACGTGCAAAGCATGTTATATCGTAATCTTTAACTTTCAATATTTTTTTTCCACCCGTTCTCGTCCCCCCCCCTCCTCTCTCTCTCTCTCTCTCTCTCTCTCTCTCTCTCTCTCTCTCTCTCTCTCTCTCTCGTCTTCCAACCCTTCTCTACTATCAACTCCCTCCACGTACCCTCTCTCTCTCTCTCCCTCTTTCCCCCCTCCTGACTCACCTCTTTCCTCCCTCCCTCCCTCCCTCCCTCCCTCCCTCCCTCCCT
>CM035181.1:27565041-27576000 GCA_020233015.1 Callinectes sapidus | reverse complement strand
GAAGAGAAGGAATGTCTGTGTAGCAATGGTCGAGTGAAGAGAGGCGTGACTAACCAGATTCAGTTATGTGCATCTATTGAATCAGATCGACTTCCTCGCCCTTTGAGGTCTATCTAGCCCTACGTAGGTACTCTGGCTCAGGGGACACCACCACCCACACTTTCACTAATTGATTTTATGCTGAGTCCCTTCACCTTTACCTGCTACTTTTCGCTTTCTATGATGTTAAGGTGCTATAACGTATGAAACTATCACTCTTCTCCGTCCTTACGTGTCCCAACGCATTTCATTTTCACTCACTTCTAATGCATTTCGTGACTTTCTCTATTTATTACCTTTACCTTCTTCCTTATCGAGGTTAATGGCTTTTTTTCTTCTTACCTGATCCATGACTTCTCTGTGGTACAATTCATCGTGCGCCGTAGTTTTGATTATTTTTCCTAGACCGCGAATGTGTTGGTCACTTCTCAAGCAGTGTCCTTTCTAAAGGAAGTCATTGTCGGCCTAGAAACTTTCAAAACGAGTGTTTAATCTACTCTTTTATTCTCTCGTGGTGAATCTTACTACTACTACAACTACTACTACTGCTACTGCTGCTGCTGCTGCTGCTGCTGCTGCTGGTGCTGCTGCAATTCTCCGGACGAACTGGTTAGCGTGACGTCCTCAGAGACTCCTAGACAGGGAGACGGGAAGGGGAAAAGGTCATAATGCAGGACGGGAGACGAAGGGCGACCCGGATTGGTTGAAATAGCACCACCACCACCACTATCACAATCAGAAGTAGTAGTAGTAGTAGTAGTAGTAGTAGTAGTAGTAGTAGTAGTAGTAGCAGTAGTAGTAGTAGTAGTAGTAGTAGTGGTGGTGGTGGTAGTAGTAGTAGTAGTGGTACCAACTTTTACTACTACTACTACTACTACTACTACTACTACTATTACTACTACTACTACTACTACTACTACTACTACTATTACTACTACTACTACTACTACTACTACTACTACTACTACTACTACTACTACTACTACCACCACCACCACCACCACCACCACCACCACCACCACCACCACCACCACCACCACCACCACCACCACCACCACCACCACCACTAATACAAAATGTGACACCATATGAAACCAAGAACGCGAAGCTTTTTTTAAATGAGAGGGATATTTTAGCCACACTGCGTCTATCTCCCCTTGTCTCCAGTGGTGCTATGTGACCCTCTCTCCCCTTCCCGTCTCCATGTCTGTGAGTGTCTGAGGACGTCACACTAACCACCCCGTCCTCAGAACTGCTGGAGACACGTGCCTGGCATTCTGTCAGTTCAACGGGGCAGACAATTAGTGAGGCGCTACTGCTCAGAATTATATGGATGGATCCAGGGAAGACATCCTGTGACCCACCCTGAGCCGTATGTTGCTGCTGATGGAGCGTGGTGGTGCAGGTGATGGTGAATGACAGGTGGTGATGATGTGAATGGGAGGTGATGATGGTGTGGTGTCCTGGAAATTATGTTTTAGGTAGGAGGTCGCGGTGTGATGGACGGGAGGAGATTATCAAGTGTTAGGCCGTGGGGTGGAAGGATGTTGTTGTGGGTGGTGGGAGTGTGTGTGTGGAGCATGGCGATGGAAAAGTCAAGGTTTGCTAGATGACAGGAAATAAGTGTGTTTTGTGTGTGTGGTGGGGGGGGGGGGGAAATAGTAGTGAGTTTTGAATGGTCTGGTTGGTGGGGTGGTATGTTGGATCATTTCAATACGATGTTAAGTATGAACGCGATTGATTAAACTAAATGAAAAATACATATTGATGCGTTGCTGGGAGAAATGACACATGAATATTATTTATGTGGCGTGGCTTTCGTTTTCTGTTGATTGGTGATGGTGTGTAGTTGAACGCGTCAGAGCGGAAGCATACAGTTAGCGGAATGCTGTCGACAAAAACGCGCGGAACTGTGTTATATTGCCTGTCAAGCGTATCTTACAATTTGCATCATTGGTTTTCAGAAACAAATGTAAAGTATACAACTTGAAACACGAACCAGTGCAATTTATAATGCCGATAGTATCTTATGAGGGAACAAGAAATTATGTTTGAAATGGATTTATGTTTGTATTGACATCTGAAATAATCACTCTGAAAAATCCTGATTGCACTTCCATAGCAAGCAGTGTTCCCTGGAAGTTCATGATTATATTCTTTGATGTAATAAGGAGCGATGTTTATTAAATTTCGGAGTTTGTACCTTCTTGAAGTCTTCCCTTCATTACAGCCCCTTTCATCACTTTATCAAGGCTCGTTACCTTCGTGTAATGACGGAAGGCATTAAGCAGGTGTGTAAGCTGTGTAATATGCCAATTAGTGATGTCCGATGCCAAATTAATGGAAGAACTTTACGTGTTAGCGTCTTGATGATTCATGAAAATAGTCAAAGTAGTTCACTCATTTCTATGAACTCATCTCATTAAAACGCTAGCGATATCAAATTGACTTTTTATGTCGAACTTTGTCTCTCTTGAACTTAATGTCATGTCTTCATCATTGGGACATGAGTTCGTAGTGTACTATAATTAATTTCCTCTTTATAACACTGCTTATTTTTTCTTCATCTTCCTTCCTACATTAACTTTCACTAGAAAAATAGCAATTTTGCTTTAATTGAGAGGTTTGCGCCTCTCACAATGTGAATTTTCAAGTGTAAAGGTATGTACTTGATTTTTCATTAGAGTTTTTGTTTTTGTCATCTAGTTAAAGGGAATAAAAACTGTGGTCAAGTGGAATATTGACACACGGCACTGGGTTCCAGAGTTTATCAGAGAAAAGTATAAATGATGTAGAATACTGGTTAACACTTACATTAGAAAAAAATGGACAGAATAAGGGTGAGAGAATGAAGAAATTCTTGACCAGCGTGGGCGCAGAGTAGGATCAGAAGAGGAGCTGGCATGAAAATAGCGCTTAAGGTACCAGGAGATGCAGCATGACAACAATAGAAAACAGACTGAAAACAAACAGTTAGAACACCACTGGTAATAGATTTATTAAAAAAAAAAAAAGTAACCAGCAAGAGAAGAGTCAGAAAGTAATCTTGAGAAGTTGTAGAGAGAAGAATAGAAGTCGTAAGAGAGTAGTTTGGAAATCAAAGTGTTAGATGTTTAAGGGTCTTCTTGTTGAGGATGTATTTAAAAAAAAATCGATAGGCAGGAAATTGAAGCAAAAGGATGGTAGTTTGAGGGAGTAGAGCGGTCACCCTTTTTAGGAACAGGTTGGATGTAAGCCAACTTCCAGCAAGAGGGAAAGTTGGGTGTTGATAAACAGAGTTGAGAGTTTGACTAGACAAGTTGCAAGCACAGAGGCAGAGTTTCAGGGAATAATAGGAGGCACTCCACCAAGTCTATAAGCCTTCTGAGGTTTTAGGGCAGATTGGACATGGAAAACATGATTGCGTAAGATATTAACCGGTAGCATTAAAGAGTCAGAGGAAGAAGGAGAGGGAGAAACGAGCTCTGAATCATCCAAGATAGAGTTTCTAGCAAAGGTTAGAGATAAGTGTTCAGCTTTAGAAATAGATGAAATAGCAGTAGTGCAATCAAGATGAAATAAAGAAGGGAAAGATAAAGAAGCAAAGTTATTGGTATAAGATTCTCCTCTTCAACATCTTATTGACGAATTATTTTTTAGATGTAAGCCTCGTCATGTAGACAGTGCCTTACTAGAGTGATGATGTAGAGTACGTTTAGTATTAGGCAAAGAGAATAGGGACTTGCATTTTGGGTGTCGTGCCATAGACGTGCTAAGTAAAGTCCTTCGACCCTCCACACTTTCAAGGCCTTTCGATTTTAAAGGCGTCTATAGTATATAAGAGATATTTGTCGTTACAATTTATTTCTGTCTTAAAATATTAATTTGTTTTCATGTCCTTTCTTTAGTCAAAAGTTTTGCAGGTGTTGCGCTTTCTGTTAAAAATCATTTCCTCGCTTCCATCTTTTCTCTGTCATTGTCATTGTTCTCAAAGAAACGATGCGACAAGAATTATTGCAATGTAAACACTTGGCCATTGTCATCGACCATGGCGCTGAAGTGTTGACCTTCACCTCCCCCCAAACACGCAAACCATTCTGTTCGATAGACGCTTCAACCTCTACCACCTCAACATTATAGATTGGTTCTCCTCCTTAATACCTTCAACTTTTCTCCCTCTGTAATACCTTTAAGACTAAACTCTGATGACTGAATTACTGTCTCTCACCGTAGAATAATCCTTTGAGTCTTTCAGGTTTGGTGCAAACTTCTGATTTCCAAAGTATCACATGTGTTTAGCCGGAAACTGTACTCCCTGTCTTTAGATATCAATTAGACTTTCCCATGTAATGACCACTTCACTGGTACTCATTAATGTGACTGATAGGTGACTGAGGGGGCTCAAAGTTTTTTAACTAATATAACACACGTAGATACTAAATTTTGAAAAAGAGATGAAAAAAGCTTTCTGATTAGCAATGTCATCATCCTATTTTTCTTGTTCATTACCATGACAATACAAACAAAAAATCATTTATTCCTCTCCTGATGAGTTCTCTTCTTTTATCCCTTTTATTCCTGCAAAGCGAGCATCGATGTTGCGAGACTTTTTCATCGCCAGGCCGTGACTCACTTAACGAAGCCGCGTTCGTCCTGGCACAGGCAATGGCTCGCGTGTATTTGGGTCACTGCACCCACGCCCCCCGGCGTTGAACGGTTGCAGTAAAAGAAAGCCTTTCTCTTTAATATTGTTCCTTTCTTTTTTTTACTCTTTCTCGTATTGCCTCTGTAATGCAGTACGTTACTTACTAACACTTGTTATTGTTATTGCTATCTTGTAAGTATATTGACTTCATTCCCTCCTGCTCAACTAATTCCGTGCGCGTCTGTGCTGAGGCCCTCTGTGTACCTCGTACCAGGCCTGTTGTCCACACTCTTAAAGCAGGAATCCATCAACACTTCCATTTTGTTTTGTCATACTAGCAAATTCTAAAAAAAATTGTAGTTCTCTCTCTCTCTCTCTCTCTCTCTCTCTCTCTCTCTCTCTCTCTCTCTCTCTCTCTCTCTCTCTCTCTCTCTCTCCTCCTCGCCGTCTCTCTCTATATCACGTTCGCTCGATCTCTCTCTCTCTCTCTCTCTCTCTCTCTCTCTCTCTCTCTCTCTCTCTCTCTCTCTCTCTCTCTCTCTCTCTCTCTCTCTCTCTCTCTCTCTCTCTCTCTCTCTCTCTCTCTCTCTCTCTCTCTCTCTCGTACGCTGGTTGTTTGTCAGTATTTTCTATATTTTCTTATATCTAAATATTCCTTTCCTCTTGTCTTTCTATACACATATTCTTCCTTGCTTGTACGTGGCAATTTAAATCTAAAGAAAATTTTCAGAGAGACAGAGAGAGAGAGAGAGAGAGAGAGAGAGAGAGAGAGAGAGAGAGAGAGAGAGAGAGAGAGACGTTTGAACTGTTATCATTTCTAGTCTCTTGTGATTTAGAATAAATTATGTACATTGGCAATATGAAAAGCTTTTACAGTACATTTGTGAGCTATTTTCACTAGTAGTAGGAATTGTGAGTACACGTAATGTAATCAGATGTGCCATTTGAACACGATCTCTGTCTGGATTTTCCCGGAATATTCACCCCTCAGCTTGTGAAAATAACGTTAGAATTTCTGAATAGTTTCATATAAGGTTAAGGAAAAGTTTTTCTCTTTTTTTTTCTTTTTTTTACTTTTTAGTACCACGACGTGTTTTCATAGGTATTCTGCTGATTACTGAATTACTTTTTTACGGCTTTAGAAACTCATGTGGGGAGAATAAAATAGTGAAGACTCTTTTCATTAATCTTCTAATCTCCATATGGTCTTTCTAATGTAAAAAAAAAAAAAATCGTCTTTTCACACCCCAAACTCAAGGTAAAAACGCGTCCCATGAGTGAGGGGATTGTTTACGGTGGTCTTCCTTAGTGGTTTTTGCTCCTCGCGATCCTTATCCTCATTATCCTCGTTATTATTATCAATACCGCCACTAATTGATGTCAGTATTTTCATTGTTTCCATTGTTGTTGTCATCATCGCCTTGTTATCGTCAAGTTTAGGGGGAGAAGAAAATGGTACAATGAGAAGTTAAAAATTCCAAGAGATGAGAGAAAAATAGAGGAGGAAGAGGAGGAGGAGGAGGAGGAAGGGGAGGGGGAGTTAGAGATAAAGAACATCATCAAGGATAGTAACGACAAAGGAAAACAAGATAGCAAGTGTGTGTGTGTGTGTGTGTGTGTGTGTGTATGTGTGTGTGTGTGTGTGTGTGTAGTTGGATGGGTGAGTAGTTGTGCAGGCGGGCTTGTAAACAATACCAAAATAAATGAATTCAGGTGGGGAAGTTTGGAATACGAATAAATGGTTGTTGGTTTGGCTAAGAGATGACAGTCAAGTCGCTCAGGGGATTTGCTTCTACTCGGAATCAATAGAACGTAAAGAAACTTCCTACTCTGTGTTACCATTGTAATTTTGTCCAGCGTAAGTGAAAGGCAATTGCAGGACTGAAGGGGCGAGCAGTGACAAAGTGAGGGTGTGGACTGGGTTATTTGTGTTCCTTGTGCGCAACGCATCGGAGGAGCTCAGGCGATTATGCGTAGTGTGAGAGATAACTTTTATTATTACTACTATTCATTGCTTGCACTGTAAAGAGAAAGTGTGTGTGTGTGTGTGTGTGTGTGTGTGTGTGTGTGTGTGTGTGTGTGTGTGTAAGCTCATGTTGCCGTGAGCCGTGAGGTACAATAAGTATCAGTTGTAGCACGCCAGATCAGAATGTAACAATTCTAGTAGCAGTAACTTCATCACCATCATCACCACCACTTTCAATAACAACATCAACAAATTAGTCAAATGTTGCTCCTATGAGTATCACTACTACTACTACTACTATTACTACTACTACTACTACTACTACTACTACTACTACTACTACTACTACTACTACTACTACTACTGCTACTACTACTACTACTACTACTACTACTACTACTAACCATTACCGCCACCAAAAGACAGTCTTAACTTTAAAAACAGTTAATACATTCTTACTCCCTTTCTTTTATAACGCAGATGTATTCGTACAAATATCTTAAGTAAACTACCTAGAGCCTCGTTTATAGTCTGGCTCAAAGTAAAACAGGAGCTGTGTTTTTCCTCCGGGAGTCAGGCAGAACAAAGGCTCCCGCTCGCAAAGACTTAACAACAGCTGCTCGGTAAAGGAGAGGGGGAAAAGACTGATTTCACTTTTAGATTTTGGGGATTCTTTAAGTCCACAACTCCTTGAAGTATACAAGTTTCAGAGGAAAATAGCAGAGAGGTATGAATGTATGTTTACAAGATGCGAGCGTAATGGCGTGTTCTTACTTTTAGCTCATGTACGGTATTCCTCGAAAAAAATCAGAGGACGTCATTTTTTACTGCATCTCTATCTCCTTCTGTGTAATATACGATTTATTACCACATTGAAAAGGATAAATTCTCGCTTCTCAATTGCTTTTAGCTCATGTACGGTATTCCTCGTGAAAAATCAGAGAGGACAAGTCATTCTTTTACTGCATCTTTTTCCTTCTGTGTAATGTACGATTTATTACCACATTGAAAACGATAAATTCTCGCTTCTCAATTACCTTGCTCTCTTTCCTCTTCGGTTCTTTCTCTTTGATTACACGGTTTGGACGATGAATTGCTGCTCAAAGGATATGCCTTTCACCTAGTCTTGCTTCTTAACGCCCACTCCACCAATGCAGGAACGTACAGTCTGACCTTGGCCTGGCAATGCATCTAGTTTATTAGTTAGTAAGTTTACGGCCGCCAGTGCACCTCGCCAAGGGAAAACTGGAATCTCACGTGCACATTACAGGGAGAAGTTTGAGATGAAGGCGCTTGAATAATGGATGCCGGGCCCAAACTTCCAGCAGGAACATAGAGCTGAGCGTACTTCTTAAGCACCGTGAATGCGCCTTGATGTATGTGACCCAGAGAGGAAAAGAGTGGCAGAGAGAGAGAGAGAGAGAGAGAGAGAGAGAGAGAGAGAGAGAGAGAGAGAGAGAGAGAGAGAGAGAGAGAGAGAGAGAGAGAGAGAGAGATTTTCAAGGCACCATTTTATTATCGTGTCTCCGTTTTCTCTAGCATCACTTCTATGATTGAATTTCCATTTATGAGTCACTCGGCACCACCAACTAACTAAATTTGTCCTTTTTGTGTGTTTGTGTGTTTGGGATGTGAGTAGTGTACATCCCTATGATAAATATTTACTAGACATATACTTTAGTTGTTCTTGATTACCTGGGCGTTACATACGGCCTTGGGTTTTAAGGAGGATAAGGAATTTGACATAAGATTCAGATCAAAATTATAATACTTATGCACGAGCGTGAGAACAGCTTCGGCATTGTGTTATGATGAGAGTAATAATGAAGATAATAATAAAAGTAATAATAAAAATAATAATGATAATAATAACAACAACAACAACAACAACAACAACAACAACAGCAACAGTATCATTATTAGTGGTATTATGATAAAGGACACTGATAATGAATATAACAGACACAACAGCTTTACTGAGAGGCAACTGAAGAGGAGAGAGCTCAGGAGTCACCAAACAGCGTCAAAGCTCCGAGCACTGAGGAAAAACTGACAAACAACAATGAATAATGTACAGAACAAGACGACTCTACCATAAGGAAGAACAAGTAATAATGATGATGATGATGATGATGACGATGATGGTGATGGCTAACGATGAATAGTCAAATTAGTTGAGATATTCCAGCCGTCGTGTCTGCAAAAGCTGGAGGTGAAGTTGAGTAATTGCGATGAAGCTGTGAAATTGTTAGCGCTCTGAGTTTGTATTTCCTCACTGGGGAATGCTTTTTTTTTTTTTTTTTTTTGTATCGTACACCACGCGTAAACAGTGAAATAATGTTTGTGTAGTTTTTCCTTTGTAGTATTTTCATACCCGAGTCTTGTTGCTAAAACGTACTCGTCTGTGGGATACGGGAAAGAGTTCAACAACAGCACACGTTCGACCACCACACCTGCTGGCGACTGTCCTGTCTGCTGCCGTCTTTGCCGTCACACAACACGTGACTCCTTGTGTTTGCCAGTCTTCGTTTCCTTACTATTAACGCCGCACCGCAGACCAAAGTACTCCCTGATACTTTGATACCCTGTACCACACGAGCCAACAGGTGTAATATGTGTGTGTTGATAGAAAATATATCATTTCTTTACGACGTTTCCCTTTCTCACCTCCAGCGAAATTTGTTCACTTCGATCTCAAGGTGGTATATTTCACTCAACACTGTACCGATGCATCCTCACAAATTCTGGCGGTGTCTCACGCCTGTGACACCTTGCTACATGCTATACTGCGTGAAAATATAATAAAACCTCAGATAAATCTCTAGAATAGAAAAATGAATTACATTCTTCAAATTCAACAGAATAGTCAACAGAATAAACATCACTAAATAATACATGAGACTCTTCAGACAGTGTTAACCTCAGAACTGTTTTGATTGGATGTTTAATCGAGCTGTTCCTGTTAAAAAGAATAAAAGTATTTTTCACATGAGGACCAGCTCATACAAAACTTTGAGGAAGGGAGAGGGGAATTGAAGGGAAAGATACAAAGAGGCCGATGACAGGCAGAGGACAAATGCTGGAATGCTTGATAAATTGTTCTCGGCATGTATTTGTACGTTGTTTGAATTGCTATCCATCAATTTATATGTGTGAAATGTTGCAGTTATGGAAGCTGTGCTAAACGGAGACTCACGGCATTCCTGGAAGACGTAAGGAAAGAAACAAAACTATCATGTAAACACTCTATTATTCAACGTCATTCAAGCACTAATTGCTTCATAGCCATCACTAACAGTTTGCACGTCATCAACTTGTATTATAGCTTCATAGAATACAACAATAGGAAGTATACCACCACTGCAAAAACATCTTTAACCGGCAATTACCAACACAACACAACATTAGACGAAAAAAAGGAAAGAAAATATAACATAACAGGAACACACATCGCTGCATGCAAACTGGTTCTCACTGTGGCCAAAGCAAAGGGAAATGAGAGGAGGTGGCGGGTGAAGGATTCAACAGCTGCAACAAAGGCGAGCCACGGTAACCTCTGCATCCCTCACGCGTGGCAGGAGAGAAGGGTCGAGCAAGGGGAAGTTCAAAAAGACACGCCTGCTCTTTCATTCTTTGTGTTAACGTGGTCCTCTGGGTGGTACGGAGCGATGTTGCCAGTCCCCCCATGTACTAAGATGGAGACGAAAGAGAAAGGAAAGGGAAAGGGGAAGGAGGAAGAGGAGGAAGAGAAGAGAAAAGGAAAGGAGGAGGAGGAGGAGAAGGAGGGGTGAATTATGAGGATGACATGAAGATGGAAGAGAAAATGGAAAAGGAGAAGCGAGAATATGACTGAGGAGGTGGAGGAGCAACAGCAGCAGCAGCAGCAGCAGACTCAAGCATCAAGCATCAAGTATCAAGCATCATTGAGAGAACTGGCAAACAAAATAAAACGAGAAAAAAATTAATAACAGGAGAATAAGAAGGGAAAAGCAAAACACATAAGAGATACGTAGAATAAAAGGAAAAATAGAAGAGAAAGAGGAAGAAGAACAATAGAACTCTATGAAATAAGAATACACAGGAAGGAAAACACAATAACGAAACGAAGGAAAAGAAAAGAAGGAACGAAGAAAACGATATACGAACATAAGAGAAAGACCAGAATATGAGAAGAGGGAAAGGAAGAGGAGGAGGAGGAGGAGGAGGAGGAAGAGAGGGACGCGGCTGGACGTGCTTTACCTCAACCATTGTTTTAACGATCACGCCCCCAGCGGTTTTAATCTCCCCCCTCCCCCCCTCCCCTCTCTCTCTCTCTCTCTCTCTCTCTCTC
>CM035181.1:27484132-27494132 GCA_020233015.1 Callinectes sapidus | reverse complement strand
CTCCCGCCTCGCTGTGGGATAGAAAGCTGATCAATGGAGGGAAGGAGGGAAGGGAGAAATGGGTAGACTCTTTCCCTCTCCTCTCTGTGGGATAGAGAGCTGTATGAATGAAGGGAGGCTGGGAGGAAGGAAGGGGGGGTGAAAGGTTGATAAAGGGGAAAAGAAAGAAGAGAGAAGTGGAAGTGACACATAGTTAGGTAGATGAATGAAGTAAGCAGGAATTGGAGAAAGAAGGAAAGCAAAGATAGCCCTTAGATTGTTAAAGAAATGAATGAAAGAAAGGAAAAAAGGAAAAATTGGTAGAGAAAAAAAATGAATCAATAGAAAATAAACTTATGAATAGATTTTTTAATGAATACATTTTTAACATTTTAATAAAAGTATTACTTTCATTATTATTACATCTCCTCTACTACTACTACTACTACTACTACTACTACTACTACTACTACTACTACTAATAATAATAATAATAATAATAATAATAATAATAATAATAATACTTGTGCTGCTGCTGCTGCTGTTGCTGCCACTGCTGCTGCTGCTACAATCAATCACTCAGTCAGCCAGAAAAAAATTCACTATAACATTTCGAATTCCTCATTTTCTATGAAGTGTCACTCGTCAGTAAGTGCGCACGTCCTTTTTTGGCATACATCGTTTTGTACTATGGTGTCCCCGCTTCACTTTTCCACTAACTACTGAAATGTTCAGTACTTGACATCAAAGAGCAATTTTCCACTTGAGTTATATTTTCTCTTTCGTTCGTGTTGTTGGCAGTAGAGCAACGCAGTGATATAGAGATGCGAGATGAAGGGAACAAGAAATATACTGTGGATACATACATGAAAATAATGATAGTAACGGAGTATAGGTTCACAGAAATACGGGTTATCACTAAGGCTGTTGTACAAGACCGACGCAGTGATACAGGGATGCGAGATAAAGGGAAACCAGAAACATATATGACACAGTGATCACATGGATGGCTTCATAAATACATAGCATAAGGAAGCACAGAGCCATAGAAATGCAAGTTATCAATAAAGCAGTAATACAAATAACACACGGATGCGAGAGAAAGGAAACCAGAAATTCAGACGACACAGCAATATTTGACTAAAAATCCAGATAGTAAAGAGGACCGCCGTGGTACAGTGGAACCATGTGTCCTCTGGGGGGCCACGAGATCCCTAAGTGTACGGGTTCGAATCTTGGCCACGGCCCGTGGGGAGATTGGGCATCCACTCGGGGTAACGGTTCCGAAATAGGTGTCCTTTCATATAGGAGATCTCCATTAGGTGGTCCTCTTTAGCTCATAAATTTCCCCCAAAAGCCCCACATTGTACAAATAAAACAAATGAATAAATGAAAGTGAGTACAAGGTCATATAGATGCAAGTTATCAGTCAATCAATAATACAGGACCCATACAGTGATTCAGGGATACGAGATAAAGGACACCAGAAACAAAAAAATGATACAATGATACATGGTTACAGAAATACAGATACTAAAGGAATAAAGGGCCACGAAAGTAAAGGTTTTTAGTAAGGTAGCAATACATGGCCATAGATATGCAAATGTTCAGTAACAAATTAATACGCAACCACAGAAAGTGAAGTAATTAGTAACCCAACCATACAAGAAAACAAAAATACAGGTTATTTGTAAAGCAGCCATACAGGGCCACACACAAACAATCTATCATTGAATCAGTCAATACAGGGACACAAAATACATTATAATTAGTAGTACAGTATTTCAAGACTATAGAAATGCAGGTTATCGGTAAAACAGTGATGTAGGGCTACAAAATGCAGTATATTCAGTAAGGTGTCATACAGGCCCATAAGAATGCAGCATTGTCAGTAAAGCAGTCGATACAAGGCCACACAAATGTAATATAATCAGTGGCACAGTTATTCAACACCATAGAAATGCAGAGTATCAGTAAAATAGTGATGTAGTGCCAGAAAATCCAGTATAATCATTAAGGAAGTCATACAGTGCCACAAGAATTCAGTATAGTCAACAAAGCAATCAGTACAGGACCACACAAGTGTAGTATTAAGAGTGACAGCAATTCAGGACGACAAAAATGCAGTATAATCAGTAGCACAGTAATTCAGGGCCACAAAATTGCAGTATAATGAGGGTACAGGGACAATATAATCAGTCAGTAAATGAGAGCCATGCGAAAACTAATAATATTCCTTCATTGAGAGGTAGGAAAACACTAGTTGAGGCAAGGTACTTTATTCTTTAATATTTTTGGTTACAAATACCTTCTTACTTTTCTCTTAAGGTTTTTTGTAACAGAAACGTTAGGGAATAAAGTACCTTGCCTCAACTTGTGTATATTTGTCTTTACCTGAACAATATTCCTTCACGTCATCTTTCCACTGTTCCCTTGATACCGCGAGGCGACGCTACAATAATGCTACGAGACTCGCTGCACCTTGGCATCTATTGTTAACCACCCTCTCTCCCTATGACTTACTCCAAGGATATAGAGATTATCATTTAGGGTTTTAAAGGTGCTAAGACGAGACGTGACAGCAAAGATATAAATTTCACAGAGGCAACGCCAAAGTAATGCTACGAGGCTCCCTGCACCTCGGCATCTATTGTTAACTGCCTTCTTCCCTTATGATTTATTCGAAAGATATAGAGATAATCATTTGGGTTTTTAAAGGTGCTATGATGACACGTGATAGCAAAGATATGAATTTCACATAAAGTGGCAGTTACAGTCTGACATATTCTCGTTATGACTTTTTTTCAAGACTGGAGAATATTACTGATGTTTTTAAAAGCGTTCTCTGTGTATTATAATGATACTATTTGTTAAACTGTCACTATAATCACGACAATGCCCTTGAAAACTTGAATATATTCCACGAGACTTAAGAGCTGACACGAGACAAGGACTAGCTAGACGTCACGACAAAGTTAATACAAAGGCTTAGCTGGAGGGTTTGTGGTGGGGGGGAAGTGGAGGAAATCCGTCTCGCAACACAAAGCGTTTCACAAGCCTGCTGGAAACAAATACTGCAGGGAATTGTGGATAATACAGAAAAGAATTCACAGTAATAAAAAAGGCTTAAAAGTTAGTTCCTACACTTAATTTCAATTTGTTTAACATTATTCTGTAGTTTATGGTCTTTTATTATTTTTTTCTAGTTAAGGAAGAAGATAGTAAGAAGGAAATCAACTCCTTCGCCGTCCACTTTCAATATGATTACCATTAATTTTCACTTTATGGCCTTTTATTTCTTTTCTAGTTAATAGGGAAGATGGTAAGAAGCAAGTCATCTCTTCCAGTCACTTTCAGATTGTTTAGCGATAATCTTCACTTTATGACCTATTGTGTATCTATTTATTTATCTATTCAATTATCTATTTGTTCATATATTCATCTATTCATTTATTTTATTTATTCATTTATTTTTATTATTTATTTTGCGTGGTAATAGGGAAGATGGTGAAAATGAGTCCACTCTTCCAGTCACTTCCAATTTTAGCGTTGTTTTCGTACTTCTCTAATCTACGGTTTCATTGTTTCCTCTGTAGCAGGGATAGGTATACGTGGTAGGAAGGAAGCTCTGTACAATCAAGATCAAGATCAAGAGTCAGGTCCTGCATTACCTACTGTTCTATCTAGGTTTTGATATGCTGCAAATTTTATCATTGTTAGAATTTTTCAATGAGTTTTCTTTGGTTATTTTGTTTCTCCTTTCTATGTTTTTTTTTCTGTTTTTGTCTCCTTATTTGTTGAAAGTTTACCGCTACCACATAGAGAGTACCGTTTTTGTTTCCTTTTCTTTCTTTTCCTTTTCTTGTTATTTTTTTTTTTTTTTTTTTTTACTCTATTTACCTTTTTCTTTTGTTTTCTCTTGTTCCATTCCTTTTTTCTATCACTCTGTTTCATCATCCATTTCTTCCTCTTTTTCAAATCTACAAACCTTTTCTTTCTCTCCTATTCCTATTTTTATCCTCATATTATTTTGTTTCTTCTCTTTTTATTTCTTCTGTTTTTTCTTCTCTCTCTTGTTCCATTCCATTTATCTCTCACTCTGTTTCATCATCCATTCCCTTCTATTTCTTTCTCAAATCTAAATATAAACCTAGAACCCGTTTTCTTTCTTTTTTCTTTCCTTTTCCGTCTTTTCTCCTTATATTATTTTGTTTCTTCTCTATTCGTTTCTTCTTTTTCTTGTTCTCTCTTTTTTTCCATTCCATTTATCTATCACTCCATCTCATCATCCATTCCTTTCTATTTCTTTCTCAAATATAAATATAATCCCATTTTTTCTTATTCCCTTTTTCTTTCCTTCCTATCCTGTCTTTTCTTCTAATATTTTGTTTCTTCTTTTTTTGTTTCTTCTGTTTCTTGTTCTCTCTTTTTTTTCCATTCTGTTTATCGATCACTCTATTTCATAATCCAATCCTTTCTATTTCTTTCTCAAATCTAAATACAAACCCATATTTTTTCCTATTCCCTTTTCCTTTCCTTCCTATCCCGTCTTTTCTCTTTATATAATTTTTTCCCCAATTTGTTTTCGTTTTATCTTCGTTCTTTCTTTTCTTCTCCCTTTTTTTTTCTTTCTTTTTGGTCTATTGATAACTGAGAATTCTACTTACTTCATTGTTGCTTTCCGGGTAACTCTCAAAGACCGAGATCAATTCCCCGTTCTACTCCACCTGAGTCTCTCTAAGGAAATCTAAAAGGCTCAGTGTCCTTGTTCTTTACAATCTTATAGCCTTTCTACGGCGTATTGATCTAATATATTCTCCATTTATTAGTTTCTCTTTATTTTATTTTACTCTTCTCTCCTTTTTCGTCTTTTTTTCTTGTCTCCTCTCGTCTGTTTCTTTTCTATTTAGTTTTTCTGGCATCATTTCATCTTGTTTCTTTTCGCTTTTCCTTTTTTTTTTTTTTCTCTCTCTCTATTCTCCTCATCTCTGTTGTTTGTTCTTTTCTTTTTTTTTCGCAACGTCTTCTCCTTCCTTCTTCCCTTCTTTTTCTTCCTGTACTCTCGCCTTTGTTCCTTAATGGGTTTTCGTTTTATCTTTCCTCTTCTCTCCTTTCTCTTCTTTTTTTTTCTTTCGCCTGTGTTCCTTAATCGGTTTTCGTTTTATCTTTCCTCTTCTTTCCTTTTTCTTCTTTTTTTCTCTTTTTCTCCTTTTGCCTCTTTTGCTTCTTTATTTATTGTGCTTATCATTTGCCGATTCAATGCATCTTCAGAAACTCATGTGGAGATTGAAATAGTAGAGACTCTGAAAAATTTATCTTTTGACCTCCATAGACCCTTCCTAATGTCGACAGAATCATCTAATCACACTCAAAAATCGTAGCAAAAATGCGTCCCACTACTGAAGGGGTTAATCTCTCAGTCACCCTTGAATCATCCTTGAATCTCCCTGATACGTACATTGTGAGCGAGGACACGTAGGCATCAGCAGGGAGAACCATGGCTAGGGCTACGTGGTCTGGCTTAGGGTGCGGGTTGTGCAGGGTGACGCGGCTCAGTGTGGCAGAGTAACGTTGGCTGATCTCCGCCCTCACCTCCACCCGGCCCACCACGCCCCGCCACCCTGCAGCCTGAGGAGGAGAAGGAGAAGGAGGAGTTAGTGAGACAAGTGTGTGTGTGTGTGTGTGTGTGTGTGTAATAAGGCTCTCTCTCTATTAATTAATCTCTATCTGACTTCCAGTACGTCTATCTTGCCATATGATACACAACTTGCGTAATTCTAAAGAAATACAAATAAAAAATAAATGGAAAATAAATAAATGTTTAATTTGTTTATATCGGACGAAATAGAAATCCTTCAAATAAGATATTGTTCATATAAACTTAAATAAAATAAAAACTTTAGAGTAGCAGATAATCTCTGTATATGAAACCAATAAAGTATATTAAAATAAGCGAGCAAAATTTGATATTACTCAAGAAGGCAACAACGCGAAGACTTTTTTTTTTCTCTCTCTCTCTTTTTTGCGTAAAAGGGGTAAGCTGGCCAAGGGCAACAAAAATGGTGAAAATAAAAAGCCCACTAATTGCCAGCCCCCTCAAAGGTCAATGGAGTTAATAGATGACAGCATTCCTGTCATAATTATCTAGTTCATGAAAATGTAGTAACTCGATCTTCACCATTACGTAGTATAAAGTAAGTGGTGAGAGTGTGTGTGTGTGTGTGTGTGTGTGTGTGTGTGTGTGTGTGTGTGTGTGTGTGTGTGTGTGTGTGTGTGTTCATGTCTATTTATTTATTTATTTATTTATTTATTTATTTATTCATTATTATTATTTTTTTTTTTTTTTTTTTTTTTTGTCTATTCCCTCACAATACAGATGGCACAATTTACAATACCATCCCCTAAAATTATTCGGCACACTATCTTAGAAAACGTGGACAGGGGCTGGTGTAACTAAGACGGGGAACTGAAGCATTGAATTCTTCGTCACGTCAGCTTCATAACCTATGTTGGCCTCATCGATAGAAATCATCCGTGTATTTACTGCTTTAAGAGGAAGATGTTTACTTATATGAAGTTGTTTCTCTTCCGTTTTTATATTTGTTTCTTTTTCCTTCCTTCCTAAAGTAAGTTTAGAGAGCCACGTAGATTATTTCTCCTTTTTTTCAGAGATTCTTTCTAATCCATAATGGAGAATCTTCGTTAAACTTTCACCGAAATTATGGAAAACTTTGAATATTTAGTGCGAAACGTTACTTGGTGCAAAACGTACGTTGTGATATAAAAGTTTGTTTAGATTATTTGAGATAATAAAAAAAAGTTTATTGAGTGTTGTAGTAATCTCATATACGAAAACATTAGTCTGTTTAAATGGGAAGATATATAAAACATTCAGTCTATTGAGATAAGATGACATAGAAAAGTTTAAGAGCCTTCATATTAATTAATTTAGATAAAGAAACTAGAATATTGAATAACTTGAGGCATGAAACCATTAGAGTCTGCAAAATTTAGCAAACAAAAAGAATTTTTACTCTCCTTACGTAAACGAGATAAGAATTTCTTTATAATCTTTTTCACATACGATGAAATACCATTAGTCTGTAAAGTAAATAGAGTTATTATAGTCTGTTCAGATGAGGAGTTATATGAAATAGTTAAAGCATGTTAAAGTAAAAAAATTATAGAAATTTTCGTCACTTTAAATAATACTATATAGGAAACCTTTAGAATTTGCTCCAGTATCATTAGAGAGAGAGAGAGAGAGAGAGAGAGAGAGAGAGAGAGAGAGAGAGAGAGAGAGAGAGAGAGAGAGAGAGAGAGAGAATCATAGGAATAGGAGAGATACAAGGTGGGACTCTACTCTCCGCCAGACACCAGTGATGTAACCACCACCCAAAGGCGCGGCGCTCGTGGACCCGCCCGGCGCCAGACGACACAGCGCGGGGGAAAGTGACTCAGGAGGAGGAGGAGGAGGAGGAGGAGGCGGAAGGGGGGTGGGGGGAGTAGGTAGTGATCAATCTGGAAAATATGCAGGAAGAATAAAATGTTGCGGTGAATATTCTACAAAAATAAAGCTGAAAGAAGGAAGAAGAGGAGGGGGAGGAGGACGACGGGGAGGAATAGAATGTGAAGAGAGAAGAAGAAGAAGAAGAAGAAGAAGAAGAAGAAGAAGAAGAAGAAGAAGAAGAAGAAGAAGAATATAGAGGTCTCACGAAGAGGAACGAAAGGTCATAGGAATTCCAAGCACCGAAAAACTTGTTGCCTTAAAACTACGTACATAATTCATTCAGGAGGACACTGTGCTACAGACGAGAGAGAGAGAGAGAGGCGGAAGAGGAGGAGGACAAAGGAGGAGGACGAGAAGGAGGAAGAGGAGGAGGAGGAGGAGGACGAGAACTACGTAAGACCTTGTCCAAAACCTTCCCTTCACGCCACTCCAAATTGCAAGGCCCCTTACAAATCCACACACACACACACACACACACACACACACACACACACACACACACACACACACACACACACACACACACACACACACACACACACACACACACATTACGCCACTAGCACTCCCGAGGCGTCTGTTGTGGCTTCCCTTCTCAGGCCAATGAACAGAATGGGAAGGTTGCGTTTCCCTTTCAATTATCTCATCGGCGCTTTCCCCATAGACGAGAGTGAGTATTCCAGTCCAACCCTTCCCCCTTACAATCACATTCCTTCCTTCACTGTGCCTTAATTTCCCCTTCACTAATGATGATCTCGTATTCCTCTCTTATTTCTTACGTAATTTATGTTTTATGAGAGAGAGGGAGAGAGAGAAGAGAGAAGAGAGAGAGAGAGAGAGAGAGAGAGAGAGAGAGAGAGAGAGAGAGACCCAGGTAGTCAGCCGAGGAACATGAGAGAAGGAAGAGGAGCATTACAGCGGAAGAACAGATATCCGCGTTAAAACTCCGGGAGATCTGAAGAAGAAGAAGAAGAAGAAGAAGAAGAAGAAGAAGAAGAAGAAGAAGAAGAAGAAGAAGAAGAAGGGTAAAAAGAACAAAAAATGGGATGGAAAGACGAGAAGAAAAAAACGGCAAAGATGCAGGAGTGGCCGGTTTACAGGTAAGCCTTGAATGCCTGCCACTGTTCGTGTTGTCCTCTGCTCAGAAACAAATATTTTTCTCATTAACCTGTTTGAGTCATGTGTGGAGGGAAGGGGAGAGGGAAGGAAGAAAAGAAAGGAGGAGGAGGAGGAGGAGGAGGAGGAGGAGGAGGAGGAGGAGGAGGAGGAAGGAATGATTGATTCTCCCGGTATCTTTGCTCTTATATTTCATGTTATTTTTTTCAGTTTCTTTTTTCACCGTTATTATTTTGCTTTCGACTTCCACTTTTTCTGTTATTTTTTTCCAGGTGATGTTACGTCCACTTTTATTGACAAACTTGATTGCCCTGTCAGCATTCATAAAGTACTTTTCATATGCGCAGTACACACACACACACACACACACACACACACACACACACACACACACACACACACACACACACACACACACACACAAACGCAGACACACACATTAAATAACGACAAAACATACGGAAAGCAAAGAAAGAAGGCATCGTAAAGAGACTTCAACAGGTCAGTAAGTACAAATCTGAAACAAACACTGGTGAGGAACGATAAAATGCAACTAAACATGGTAAGAACGAATAGAAAATATAACTGGAAGGAAAGACATGTCAATAGACAAATGAAAGAACGAACAAGCATGAGAGAGGATGTGAGGTAATGAGGAGGGGGGAAGGGGTAATGAGGAGAGGGAGAGGGAGAGGGAGAGAGAGGGAGGAGGGAGGAGGGAGAGGCAACTCAAGCCTGGCTGACCATGACAAATGAGTGAAGAGGAAAGACAAACACAAGCACAGTTGAAAAAGAAATCAATCGAACGTAAAGACAGACAGCTGACAGCCAGACAGACGGACAGACACTGACGCGCGCACACAGCGGGGAAGCAAGTAGTGTACACAGCGGGAGAGACAAGAGTCAACACACACATGAAGAAGAAAGACTGACAAGCACAGCCACACACACACACATACAAAAAAAGGCCAAAAAAACAGGAAACACTTGAAATGCTACCAATCTGTCAGTCATTCAGTCAGCAAGTCGAGAAATTTTTCCAGGTTAATCTTCTTTTCACCGGCAAATAAAGAATAAAAAAAAGTAATATAATGTTAACAAGAGGCGGGTGAAAGGATGGACGGATTTAGGACGAAGACTAATCTAGCGGAAGAATCTGGAAGGGAGGAGAAACGAAGAGTAAGGATAGTTATGGGAAGAGAGGGGAGAGGGAGACACGGAGGGAAAGTGAAGGGGAGGCAAGAGAACAAGACCAATTTCACGCTTTGAGGAACATCTCGTAAATTTGTCTAAAAATAGTAAGGGATAGAAATAACTGTGTTCTCTCTCTCTCTCTCTCTCTCTCTCTCTCTCTCTCTCTCTCTCTCTCTCTCTCTCTCTCTCTCTCTCTCTCAC
>CM035181.1:27443121-27460765 GCA_020233015.1 Callinectes sapidus | reverse complement strand
GATCATCAAAATAAATTTCTAAGTAAATACTGCAGAATTCATGATTAAGTTTCTCAGGTTTAATGATAGGAACGGAAGCGGTTAAGATCCAGGCTGAAGCAGTCGGCACTCAGCTCACTCATCTGTTCTGTCTTCCTTTTGTTTGGTCTGTAAATTGGTGCCTGGAGAAACCTGAGGGAGGTAAACTGTGGAAGAAAGGATGTCCCAGGAGCCCTGTGTCCTGTGTCGTGTGGAGAGGAATGTCACCCGACACACGCGCGAGGGCCAATGAGATGGGGACGAGCACCGAGGCTAAGCGTGGCTGTACTGTATGTCCCCAAACGCTGAGCTTGCTCAAGACACAAAGACACTTGTTTCATGATTGCTTCTATTTGCCTGACATTAATTATAATACAAACTTTACGAGAAATTCGAGGCACTTCACCATTTGTTTCATTCTTAGTTACTCTTAGCCACAAAAAAGCTGCAAGAAGTGGCAGTCCCTGTATAAAACATGCCACCCAATCTTCACTCTCATCTCCATCTAAGAATCCACCTAATATTTGAAATTTCCCAGTGGCTCAACACCAATAACCTGATTGTCGAGTCCAGTTCAGCCATTTACAAGGCATCATTGCCACACAGCTTGTTGCAAAATTGGAAAAATATATACATATAGTGTTTTCTATATCACCTTGACTTGGAAGGTACGTTATTACGTTTATCATGTCGTTAGTGGTTGCTAGATGCCCGTCATGAGGTAGGAGTATCATTACCACAGTTAGATGACCGTCGTGTGACCGAGCGGTGGGGCGGGAGATGGAGATAGGTCGATCAGCGGCTACCTGCAACTCGCACGTTTTTCAGCTCGTTATTTTTAAGTGTCTAACTCGTCGAAACATCAAGTAAACCCTTCCAAAACACAACAAGGGCGTGCCCAGTCTCTCCTCTGACCCCAAACGTGAACCTTGCACAGTTGCTCCCTGAACAGGAAGAACGGAGCAGCAACTTGCGTCACGTAAGGACCGCACTAATCAAGCGCAAATCCACACGTTCTCCTGAATCTCGTAAGAGTTATGTGTGCTACATAATTGTATTACGTAAGACTTCACCACCATAATCGTGTGTCTGCCCGGCAATGAAGCTCACGTACTGAATGTCTCAGGTGTGCTCGCCGATCCTCATACAAAACAAGTTTATTCATTATCCAGACATGATACACAGTGTCTTATAACGGGTGTCACTAGACTGATCAGCGAACACTTCCAAGACACTGACTCGTTATCAGTGACAGTGAGGATGAGATTTAGCTTTTTTTCGGTTTATCTCTGATTAGCAAATTCCCACAGGCAACTTCCAACTTCATGAATCTTGTTTTGTTTTCATTTCTAACAGAGTTCATGGGATACAGTCGTGGAGGGTAAGTGACTTGGTGATCTGCAACCCTTCATTACGAAAAAATGTCATTCTTGAATTCAGGAAGCATTCGTGCGATGCTCTTAGGTATGTACTCTTATAAGGAAACTGATGTAATACAGAGAGACAGTTGATGATTTCATTGATCGCAATACAGGAAGCGAACCTAACAACAATGCTTTCTATTACTCATGAACCACGTACCTTGTCACAACTGATGAACACATTAATAGGTACTATCACCAACGACTGACCTGTCTATTATGGTGCTTGTGTTCTCTCACATATTTTCCCCATATTCTGAAATATTTGAATATCTTTACTTTTTTTATCAGCTGCATTGGAAGATACTGGGGTTTTCAAGAGTGCTTTCATGATTTTAGTGATGGTGATGCGGTGAAACCAAACCATGCTACGGGTTTGTGCAAATATTCATCCTGTAGATTTTTGGTCTCAATGATATTACACTTAGCTCAGACAGTCTTGGAGGAGAGTGACGCTCTTTGCAATACGTGACTTATTCTGGATGGCAGTAGTGTGTGTGTGTGTGTGTGTGTGTGTGTGTGTGTGTGTGTGTGTGTGTGTTTATGAGCACACACACACACACACACACACACACACACACACACACACAGGTGCATAATAGCTTACTGCTGTAAATACTATCCCCATCTTAGTTTATATTGCATTTCACAGAAAACATTGAAGGAAACACTTTCTTGAGCTCTGTTAAAGACAAATATCTCGCTATCACTTGATCAAGATTGTATTTTTTGTAGTCAACTGTACTTATCACAATCACGCGACATTCTAGCATTGCCTCACGACATCTAACGACAAATAACAACACATCCAAATCCACCTGTGTTAAGCTTTATAGTACCGTATCCCTCTTATTTACGTTACTCCCGTTAATGGTCACCACAGTGGAGCAACCTTCTCCAACAGGCTCGATCTTCTCTACCTTCCCCTGCCACACCCATTGCAAACATGTCCTTTATTGGGGCATCCATAAGCCTTTTCATGGGTCTTCAGGGTTTTCTTCTTCTTCTTCTTCTTCTTCTTCTTCTTCTTCTTCTTCTTCTTCTTCTTCTTCTTCTTCTTCTTCTTCTTCTTCTTCTTCTTCTTCTTCTTTCCCGTGTGTCTTTTCTTCATACATAAAGCTTCTCTCCATACATAAATCTTCTTTTAACCCCTTCATTACTGTGCCGCATCTTTATCATTAGTTTGGGATATGATGAGATGGCTTTATTGACATCAGTAAGGATTTATGGAGGTCAGGAGATTAATGGCCAGTCTTCACTATTTCAACCCCCTAAGTATGTGAAGCTGTATAAAATCATCTTTTAATAAACTGAATGGATATGAAAACCTTATCATGATACTGAAGGGGTTATACATTTATTTCTCCTTTATTATTTTTTTATTTCACTGTATCCAGAAAACATTGAGTTTATTTATTACCTGGTGGTGTAACAAGGATGCATCACACCCACTACAAGCATGTCTTCTTCCATTGCACCCGTAAACCTTCTCTCAGGTCTCCCTTTCTTCCTCCTGACAGGTGGATCCATTTCCAACATTCTCCTCCTCATGTGCTCTCCATCTTTGAATGTAAATATCTGACCAATTTGTTCGTATCCTGACCGGAGTGCGTACCGATGGTGATGTTATAGATAAGATACTCCTTGATACGGAAAGCTTTACATCTGTTTCTCAACTATTCCTATGAAGTATTGGCTTTATGATGACGCTCATACTTTGACTTTATACATAGCTTTACTGATTTATTTCTTGTGATCGTGTAGACACAGATTTTGATTATAATTCATAATCACACACACACACACACACACACACACACACACACACACACACACACACACAAACGTATACAATAATTACACATGCATATTGTGTGTAAGTGGCACAATATCATAGAAAGAGACGGGGACGTGGAGGTGATGGAAGAGGTGAACGATGACAGAGAAGAAAGAAAAGAAGGATTGGACTGTATATAAGGAAATAATGAAGCTGATTGGTGATGAATAGGGAAAAAAAAAAAAAACGTGAAGAGCGAGACTAATGAAAGGATGGGAAAGCAGGAGAGGAGAGAAGACTCAGGGGTGGGAATGCCGTGGGGGAGGGAATGAAGGCAGGATCAGTTAGGAATCCGTCACAGAGACACTTACCCAATGAAAGCCTCATGAACAAAAATGATGATAGATGTCGCTGCCTTGAGGTAAGTTATAAAGCGACTACGAAGGACTGGTCTACTTACCTCCACCAGCGCGGCTCCCATCATTTCCTGTGACTGCCACTCCTCCTCTCCTCAGTGTAGTGTTGTCGACAGGTATCACAGAACTGCAGTTTTTCTTATCAGTTTACCCTCTCTCTCTCCCTCACGTGTCTGAAACAGGCCACTGCAGATATTTTAGATTTTCTTTTCTTTTTTTCTTTTTAGCGCTTTCGTTGTAATTTTCTAACCTCAGTTTTATGTAATGGTGGCTGTATTGCCCATGCACTGAAACATACTAGTAAATCACTTTCGTGCACATGCTCTTAAGTGTTCAGAATATTCCACCATTTGGTTAAAATTTTATAGTCATTTTCAGTCAATTAATCTGTCCTGTAAAATTACTACCCAACTCCTGCGATTATGTGAAATTCTTTGAAAATTTGAATTCCAAAGTGGAACGTATTTTTATTCATTTTTCCCTTATTGTAATTTTCATATTATACTTCTTAGAGAGCAATGTAGTCTGTCAAGTAATATAAGACACTCAGTTTCCAGTGCTCTCAACATTTTCCGGGAATCTCAGCCCTCTGATCTGGTATGAACCCACCACACGCCGGGGTTGGTAAAACTGCCGCTAGATCAGAGGACTCACGACTGAAAGAAACGCAGAACATGGCACGGATGAATGCAGAAATCTGCTCCGCCTCAGACTGTTGTTAGCCACCACATAATCTAGTGGTTGTCATTTTGCTTAACTAATGATGTAATTTCTACGAACTATTATACTTGGTATATATAAACCAATAGTTATAATGCAAGTATTTAATGCTAGATAAGTATTCCTGGTGGAGAGAGAGAGAGAGAGAGAGAGAGAGAGAGAGAGAGAGAGAGAGAGAGAGAGAGAGAGAGAGAGAGAGAGAGAGAGAGAGAGAGAGTATTTTATCTGTTCTGGGCCTAAGAGACTATAGAAAAAATAATTTACCAAGGTAAGAATTGAGGGAGAAGGTGTAATACCATTTTATTACGACGCTCCTCACCAACTCATAAACAAAGCTCCGAACTGGTGAAGCATTGCCGGTGACTGCCGCGCCGCTCTCCAGTACCCGGGCATTGGCGAGAGGGAGTGCTTCCTCCCAGCGTGCCGCATCTCTCCTAGCTCTCTTGCACTAATGGGGTAATAAATGTAATTCCTACCACTGTGAATACTCAGAAGTGAGCTTACTGGACTCACCCCGTCACTTTCCACTCAAATAATACATCAAGCTAACTGTAGTCCACTCCACCACGGAACACTCCCAGCCTGACGTCACTCAACCCTGCCGCCGCCACCGCCTCTTGCTGTGACTCACCGACCATCACCATGCCTAGCTAAGTCATCCCCTTGTCTTGTGTGGAGTACTGCGTGGCGTGTGGTGGCGTGCATCGTGTCCCAGCGCTGCGTCATGCAACACAATGAGGTCACAGGGTAGTTAGGCGCGCCATCCACGTCCTTACCATGGCAGGGATCATTCACCTTAAGATCGGTATTTCTTAATTGGCGTAATTGCCAGATTTGCATTGAGACTAATTCGTTCACTGATGCATTATGAATTTTCGTCTCTGTCATTAGTTGTCATAATGGAGTAAATAACGCTATAATTGCAGTGATTGTAAGGCAGGTTTGCATTAAGTTTAACCCTTCACTGCTATTACCACCTCCTCCCCCAGCATACCTCATGTAGTCACCAGTTGTAAGAAGAGCTATGAGATAAATGCGTAGTGGATAGGTAAATAATATCTTTTATTTATTTATCTAAAGCGCTTTTATCTGAATGTGGTTGTATAGCAAGTTCGCGCGTTAAGGTAAACCATTAACTGCTATTACCACATCCCCAGCTTATCTCGTGTAATCACCAGTTGTTTGAAGAGCTATGAGCTATAATTACAGTGAATAGGCAAAAAAGAATGGTTTTTTTTTATTTCTTTAATATTCTCTTATCTGAAATAGCCTCAGGTACCAGCTACACTTAACTCTTGGCCTTCAACGCTTTTTTTTTTCTTTCCACAGGACTATTTTCAAAGGCTACAGAGATTATTAGTCGGATCGTAGAGTGTTTTTCTGTTGATGCACTGTGTAATTATCAAACGACCAGTAAAAATCCTGGACACCCCTTTCAAGACACCATTCGATACTCACTATATATACCCTGTTAGCCCCTTCAGTACCTGGTCGCATTTTTATATCGATTCTTATTCTTTGTCGATTTTGTTCAGCTTCAGAAACTCATGTGGGGATTTAAAATAGTGCAGACCCTGGCCATTAATCTTCTGACCTCCACAGACCCTTCCGAAAGTCAGTAAAATCGTTTAGTCACATCCACAACTCGTAGTAAAAATGTATCCCAGTACTGAAAGGTTTAAAAATAGCAAAGTATTTCATGTTTTGTAGAATAGTGACATGTAAACTCTCGATTCCTATTTATATGTAGGAATATCAAGGTTTTCCCCGCCTTGAATAACTGTGTCGCCATCATGAGGTGCAGTTCAGGAGTGCTTACTGGGGAATGGTACTTACAGGTGGTGGTTTAAGGAAGGCTTCTTGAATGGTGGTTGTAATAAACTATGGTTTCTTTTTTAATTGCATACCTTTGCTTTTATAGAGTAATATCACGGGAAAAGTAATTTCTCTCTCTCTCCTCTCTCTCTCTCTCTCTCTCTCTCTCTCTCTCTCTCTCTCTCTCTCTCTCTCTCTCTCTCTCTCTCTCTCTCTCTCTCTCTCTCTCTCTCTCTCTCTCTCTCTCTCTCTCTCTCTCTCTCTCTCTCTCTTTATCCGTTCCCCATCTCCCTTCTCCCCACACTTATCCCACTCTTCCACCCACCCTTCTCCCTACCCTTTCCCCTTGAGTTACACACACACACACACACACACACACACACACACACACACCTTTGTCTCGGATACAATAGGTGACAGTACAGTAATTGGCCAGTGTCGTGAAGCACAGTAGTTGGTGGCGAGCCAGCCTGAAGTATCGAGGAGGCGGAACGAGGAACAGACACACAGGTGGCCGGGGCTTGGGGAGGAGGAGAAGGCTCTGAAGCTGTCCCGTCACTCCCGCCAAGCCTCGTTGCTACACTATAAATTATTCGCTGCTATGCCACCAAATCTCCCATGACAGACACGCCATTCTTATCCATGCCAACTGTTTTATTGTATCCGGTGTGTGTAAACAAGATACAACCTGCTATCCATTAGGTGTCGGCCAATGCTTTTTCACTTTTAGCCCCTTCAGTACTGGGACACTTTTACCACGAGATGATTTTTGGGGTTCAGAAGAGTAATGATCAGAGTCTGCACTACTTTAATCCCCACATGAGTTTCTGAAGGTGTATAAAATTGGAAAATAGTAAACAGAATAAATATGAAAATACTTACTGAAGAGGTTTAAAGAAGAAAAGCATTTAGGAATGTAACTTGCTGTGTGTAAAGACGAGTTGAATTAGACCAGCGATTGCAGTAATGTCTTATGTTATTGGCCCTCAGATTTAATTTTGATTTTTGTCTAGATGAGATATATCTACCATTTTAAGAGGAAAGCATGCAGTGGTGTTTATGCATGGGATGTATTTACGAGCTGTTACAGAAACGTCTGATATTAAGATCAGACATGGGTCTTCATGATTATCTCTCTAGTGTAAGCAGATATCTTGCCATTAGTTAAGTCTCGCATTGTCTTCTTATCTTATTAACACGAATACGTACGGAATATAGACCAGATAAACTGTATACAACCAGCAACTATAGAAAAACTCGATATTGTTTATCATTAGTTAAGAATCTAAGTCTTTTTTTTTATCATTATGATCGTTAGAAGAAGAAAAAAAGGCATGCAAGGATAATGCACACGCGAGATGTATTGAACGAGCAGTTATGCATAAACAGGTCTGTAATTCGTCCCTCGTTCCCAAATACAACACTGGACTCACTATGGTTGTCGTGTCGTGGCTTATCGAAGTGTCCAAGGTCTAGCGGCCTCTTGCAGCTTCCCTCATTTTCTTATGTTCTTAAGGTGGTTAAGTACTCTGGTCCTGTTAGTGAAATGGAACTCCTTCTTTACTAAACTCAAGTTATGGCCTATTGAATCACCAGTAATGTGCTTCACCTCACTGTAAAGTATAATGTGTTGTGTTATGAGCCGGTCAAGTAATGGTTAATCAAAGCGATGATGAAATACGGTTTGTTGTGGTGGTGTTCTTCGGTAAGCCGTTTAATCGTAGAAATTGTGGTAGTTCTCTCATCGCCGTCGCAAAATACAACATGTAATTTATCTTCAATAACTTGAAATACGTCGTTTGTTGAATTAGCAGTAGATTATTTTGCTAACCACTGCGAAATACATTGTCTCTTTTGCTAACGTGGTCAAGTTCATCACGCTTCGAATTGGCAGTGATGTACCCCTGTAGTAACAAAATATACGTATGTAGGTGGCGTGTTGTTTATTTATAGGAGGTTGGTCAAGTTCGTCGGTTATCGAATTGGCAGAGACGTGTTCTGTTCCTCGTAGTAAAGTGTGCCATGTTCCTCAGCAATGTGGTCAGGTCAGGTCGTCTCCTTCCCGGGCAGCTGTCATAGTTTCGCCTCCTTGTCGCGAAATGCAATCTTTATTTTACTAAGGAGGTCAAGTTCTTCCCCTATCGCAGCAGTAGCAGTGTGTAGTACTCCGCGCCGCATTGCAAAATACCGAGCCTTTTTTGATAAGGTGGTCAAGGTAGTCAGTCGCTTATCGTGGTGGTGGTGGTGATAGTGTGTGTCTTTGTGGAGAAGGCATCAAAAGGCCTACCGCGCCCCAGAGGAGAGAGAGAGAGGGGGGGGGGGGCGTTCATGAGATACTTTATTATTATCATTAGTCAAGACGTTTATCTATTATTCCCATTTTTTTCATGTTTGACTCACTTTCCTAATCCACGAAAAAAGTAGAAGTCAGGTATTTTTCGTTTCACTGTCTTTACTTTTCCTGCAGTCTAAGAGTCTATCATTCTGCTAACATCCTATAAAATCTCGACTTCGTAGGTGCTTTAGCCCATCAGAAACTCTATACTGAAGACAAGACGCTTTTTGGTAGTGAGTGCAAAACTTGTGAGTGGTACAGTTTAGTGATAGGCGTCCCCGGCAGCGATGTGTTCTAAGGTCGCCAGAGGAACCGTGACCACACAAACCCGGAATCTTGGGAAGGAGTTGCAATTCTGTGCGAGTCGAGTGTAGTAATTGAGGGTCAAGGGACAATTACATGGCAGTGGTTGGGCATTAAGAAATCGTATCCATCAAGGGCAGCAGAAGTTCCTAAGCTGTTCCTCGTTTTGTTGAGTGTTGTCCCCTCCATCAGCGCCACTCGCCATACGATCCTGTTATTGTGGTACTTGATTCAATCCTTGGTTCTGCTGACAAGAGGCACTCGCAGCCTGGCTTGTCACGCTATGCTGTTCCGGATTTCAAAATGTCTCGGCGTCTTGTCCCTCTACTCCATTATTTTTAGTGGGATATGTGGGGTTTTCATGGTTTAAGATTCTAATGATAGTTTACAAAGGAGAGATGCTGCGCTATTTTTAGAACTTATCATGAGAGCTCTATTAATCATCTGCGACTTCTGAAGATTTTTGTCATTCCCTATCACTGAAGGAAAAACGGACATTAATTGATATCTTCTGTATTCCCTGACATATTCAATGACAGCGATTCTGCATCTTTATTCCAAAAGTGAATCATGCAAACGCGAATAATGAACTCTGCAACCTGAGCACTTTCCATTAAAAAGATTATGTACAATTAATGAGAGAAGAGACGTCAGGAGAACACGGTTAATTATTCATGTAATCTCAAAAAATTCTCATTGAAGCAATTCTTCCTCACTAACAAGATAAAAGACATTAAGAACACAATAAATCACCCGTGATCTGTGAAAATGAAGTTGAAAGCGTTAATCGTTAATAACATGGGTACCTGGATGTGCAGGCCTGACATCTCCTTAGCTCTTACATTTTTCCTTATTTTCCTTTGTCCTCAAGTCATAATACAAATGTACAAGGAGACACACACCAGCTCTCTCCGTCTCTCCTCCCACGCCCTGTTAGTCAGTCGGGTAGTAACCGGTTCGTCGTCCCTAACTTTTCCTCCTCACCAGCCACTCCCAGGCGAGTTGGAGAAACCAGTTACGATGAAAGTTCCGTATTTCCGCACACGGCCATCGAGTAGCGCCTCTCCTCCCTGACAGTGTTGCAGGGAAAGTCGGTCAGCGCCTCCCTCACATGTACGCGGCGCATGGCTTAACAAGATTGAGACTCCACCCCGCCCGCCGCCGCTGCCGCCCTCGAGCCAAGTATGAAGCTTAATCTAATACATGCGTTTTATTTTACGTTCAGTTACGGCCCAGTTTCTCGTCACGTATATCTGCATTATTCCTGTTGGGGGGAAAGGAGTGAATATGCTGTGGTCGCAGGATAGGATAAGTAGTGGAGGGGATGAATTACGTAGACGGAAGAGAAGTGGTTGTGCAGTATATCAGCAGGCGGGGTGAGTATATGGGACAGAAGTGATGTATGTGACAGGAGGATCATAATGGCAAAGGTATGGGATAGAAGTGGAGTATGGATGAGAAGGTTAAGTTGAATCAGAGAGCGTGGTGAGGACATGGGATGCTCCTATGGGACATGTATGGGATGAGGAGAGCCTGTTGTATCGGCAGGAATAGCAGACGTGTAGGACAAGCGAAGTGTGTTGCAGTGAAGAGTGTGCGGTAGAAGAGACGTCAATTTTATGTAGCTGCGGTCATAGTAGACAGAGAGAGAGAGAGAGAGAGGGGGGGGGGCTGTCTGTGTGTGTGTGTGTGTGTGTGTGTGTGTGTGTGTGTGAGGGGGAGATAGTGTATAAGCTCTTAAACTTTCATCCGTCGCTACACCCTACGTTTCTGTATTTTTTTTTTCCCTCGCACACACTGTTCACTTCGGTAGTATCGCACACTAGAGCCACAAGTGTTGCCAGATGAAGTTTAACTTGAATAGCCTTCGCCTTGACTGTCATTTAAGATTGAAGCGATGTCCCGAGGGGCGCCCTAGAGACCCCGTGGGGCGCCCCGGAGGCCCTGCGTGGTGAGCCGGGGAGCGGTGAGGGAGGGGGAAGAGGTGTGCTGGAGAGAAGGTTGGGAGGTGGTGGAGGCTGTTCAACATAGAGGCTTCATTGTTGGAGTAAAGCCTCATATTTCCCAGTGCTTGTTTGTTCTTTAATTGCATAACGTACTCACATGATTAATTTTCCCCTTAAGGTTTCTGTTATTATTACTATTATTATTATTATTATTATTATTATTATTATTATTATTATTATTATTATTATTATTATTATTATTATTATTATTATTATTATTATCACTATTATTATTATTATTATTATTATTATTATTATTATTATTATTATTATTATTATTATTATTATATAAAGGTAATTTAGACGTTTATCCCGTTGGTCTTTCCTGGCAGAACCTTGATAAAATCATTAGATTGTAATTTAACAATTGTGCAATCAAGAGAAAGAACCTCACATATCAACCGATAAAGAAAATGTTATTAACAGCATGATCGAGACCATTCCACACACTGACATTTCTTACATGAACCTATACAGAGCAATCCAACACCAAAAGCGTAGGAGTACCTGATTTTTTTCTTTTTTTCCAACGTTATGAAAAATCTATGAAAAAAGTTGTTTTCCTCATAATGTCGACAGCATCACCTGTTGAATGTAATATTTTATTGTTTTCGGCATATAACGCAGGTAGGGGATTTTCTAGTGCAGTTTTGTGAGGGCTGATATGTTGGCGAAGGCTTCATTGGTCGACCTATCGCACCATTAAAGGTTTCGTTAGTCACCCCTTCCTTCATGGCACAAGCAGATCAAATGCCACGAGTGACGCCTTTGCTCATACCGCCCCTCACCACTCCCCGATGCAGGTGACAGCGAGTGTATGATATCTCTCAGTACGGCTTCAGGGCATCATTGGCATAGATTCAGGATATCGTCGATAAGGTTTCAGAACATCATCATTATGGTTTCAGGGCGTTCAGGAAAATACTGTTGCATATTCCTCATTTATACCCTTAACCCCTTCAGAACCTGGACACATTTTTACCATTAGTTTTGGGTGGGATTAGTCCATTTATACTGACATTAGCAAGGGTCTATGGAGGTCAGAAGATTAATAGCCAGAGTCTGTACAATTTCACTTCCCCACATGAGTTTTTGAAGCTGCCTAAAATCGACAAATCAGCAGAATAAATGTAAAAATGCGTCCCAATACTGATTTTATTGACGAGCCGACAGAAAGACTAGAGGTATAACATGCAGGAAAAACTAATAACCCTTGATTGATTAAGCTTCATCATCGCTAAAAACTATTGAAAGTGGCACCTATTGGGCACCTATAATAGCAGGTTAGGACGGGAGTGTGAGAAATTTTCAAGGGAGTTAATGCGTTTTCGATACTTTCGCGGATGAAAAGTTGGTCAGATAATGCAGGGTTTTTTTTTTTTTTTTAAGATTTACAAACGCCAAATAAATCAATAAAAGACTTGAAAACTATTCCTCACAACTAATTAAGAAGTCAAAACACACCAAAAACACCCGTCAAGAAATAATTGTATCTGAAAATGCTTAAAATAAATAAATAAATAAAATAGAATAAAAGTCACATCAAAGAATATCCCAAAACACAATTCAAAATCAGTAAGACAGTAAGATTCACCGTCTTCGTCGATGTCCTGTTTTTATTCAAGAAGACTGCTGGAGGGGAAGTTGTATATTAATGTGACAAATCATGAAATGGAGCAGGAAAGAGCGTGGGAGATTTTACAAGTACAATTAGATGCGTAGATAAACAATAGCGTTAAGTCAAAACTTTCTCACTCATTCCATGTTTAGTCTTGATTTAGAAGGACTACCACTACCACTACTACTACTACTACGACTACGACTACTACTACTACTACTACTACTACTACTACTACCAGCATCATCATAACTTTCCTTGCCTTCTCTACCATTTCTGTCTTTCTTACCTCCCTCTCTCTCTCTCTCTCTCTCTCTCTCTCTCTCTCTCTCTCTCTCTCTCTCTCTCTCTCTCTCTCTACCATGATTCTGAACTTCCTTGCTTAGCTCTTGCTGCTGCTGCTAACCTAAAAATAGACGTGGAAAGCAAGTGAGACACGTATCCCTTCATGTTTGTTGGCCTCAAGTCATTCATAACACCTGTTCCTCGCATTCTATTCACATACACTCCATTCCATGTATTCGAACATCATTATCTTGGCTGTTTTTCTCATAATATATGGATTTTTCACATTTTGTCTGTTACATGTATTAAGAAGTTAGTGTTAAATTATTAATAGGATGTATCTACTTAAGAATTTAAATGATATTTAGGCAAAGTGTGAATGTATAATGTAAAGAGGCACTGTAACGCGTGGCAATACTGGTTTCTTCTAGTTTCCTTTTGTTCTAGTATTCATATGTCCTTTCTAAAGTTATCTTCCGTGGTCATCATGTTGCAATAGTGGGGGTGTTACGCCCAGACCTCTTCCTTGTCCTTGTGCCTCTGTGTGTGTGTGTGTGTGTGTGTGTGTGTGTGTGTGTTCATAAGTTACTCTCCATGTTCACTATGCTGCTTAGATGTTCTTCCATTGAGACTGGTGACGCCCTGAATTTTTTCCCGTGTTTTTTTTTTTTTTTTTTTTTTTTTTTGGTCACTAATCGTTAGTTAGTTACTTCCCGTGTTGTTTATACTACCTCATTTTTTTCATGGAGAAACTAATGCTGTACGTTTTCATCACTCATGTGGAGAAGGAAGAAGTCACAGGCACTTGATAGGCGTGACACTTGCTAAGGCCGTATAATCCTTCCGCCCCGAGGCACCGCGCCGCCCGACACATGTCACTCTTAGCATCACGCCTTCAGCTCCACAGAACTTTACCCGCCATCAAAGAAACTTACGTGGAATTTATCTTGCATTGGCGACTTAATGAGAGAAAGTGGTTGAAGGGAGACTGCTCCTTGACACGAAGAGGCGGAGAAGGAGGAGGAGGAGAAGAAGAAGAAGAGGAGTGAGAGTAAGAGGAAGAAGGAGAGGGAGAGGGAGAGGAAGAAGGAGAGGGAGAGGGAGAGAGTTTTGGGGTTAAGATGAAGGGTCAGGAAGTCTGTTCGTCCGCCTGTCGGTTCAGTAAGGACAAGATGATGTTAGAAAGTTGCAGTTGTAAGTGACCAAGTTAATGCCAGTTACAGTTGACGTTATAAACTTATATTGCAAGTTGCATCGTTAAGATTGATTATTAGAGCAAACAAATTTACTTGAGTTTGCTTGTTTGCTGGTACTAGTCGTTTTGATGTGGGGGGAAGGGGAGGCAAGTTTTTGGCACCGAAATATTGAGGTCATGTGTTGCAAACTGGCGAAGCTGATGTTAGTTTGTTAGTTCAGCGTGTGGAAGGCCGTTAGCATAAGGAATTGATTGGTGGTGGTGCAACTAGTGGTTCTAGTACTGATTCTGGTGTCACGTGGTGGTAGTGGTGGTGTCAGTGATGCAGTATTGTTATTGCTTGTGTTGGTGGTGGTGAAAGCCATAGTAGTGGAATTATCAGTGACTGGTGACATCACAACTCGATACGACGGTGACAGTGAAAGCACGCAGAAATTAATAGCAATGAATGGTCGTGTGGAATTCAGAGAGAGAGAGAGAGAGAGGGGAGGGGGGTGAGGGAGGGGATATTTCGTAGTATTATATTATAGAGGCGTGATGGCATTCGGGGGTTTGGGGACGCGGGGAGCATTTCCGTGACTTATACAGCAAGAGGGTTGATCATTGTAAGGCGACTGGCGGCGGGTAATGATAGTGTTAGGGACGAGGAGGGGCGGTAATAATAGTGCGTGGCGGGGGAGGCGGCGACTGTTACAGCAAATGTGAAGGCGAGATGAAGCGGTAAGTGGCCCCTGCTGCTGCTGCTGTCCTTGGCAAGTGGACCAAAGGGGGGAGGGAGGAGATGGGAGCTACTTGTGGGGGGAGGGAGTAGGAGGGTCATGGGGCTAATCTTAGGGCCTTCAGGCTTGTCTAGTCTCGTGGGGAGGAGGAGAGGGGAGAGACAGAATAAGGGAGGGGGGACGTGAGGGGTTTGGGGGCGGCGCTACCGACCGACAGGAGACCGGCTCTGTAGCTGCTAGTGTTACCTTGGCCCGCGGCGTCCCTGGTCCGCCGCTCTCCCCTCAGACGCGTTGCCGGCACCGCTCCGTCATCACCTGCTCCGCCGCACGCCGCTACAGACTCCCGGACACTCTGCTCTGACTGTCTTCCCTTAATTCCTTCGGCAAGACTGAGACTCGTGTGGTCCGGTACGTGGTCACCCATTGTTCAAACCCCCGCGCCTAGACTCTGAGTATCGCTGCAAGAATGAGGTCTTCTACACTCGTCACGACTTGTCCCGTGAGTAGAGCTAGAGATGGTGCTCGTGTGTGTCTCTCAGCTGGTGTGGACGTGCCGGCAAGTCTCACTGAAAGCAAATGCACAGAGGGGACCACTCACTCACTCTCTGATTCCTTAATGTAATCGTGAATTGGCATATCTTTTTTGTGTTGGGATTGGGACTTGGTGGCGCCGTTGCCTCCATTCAATTTCCTCCAAAGACTCAACATCATCTGAGAGTCAAGCGATTTTTTTCTTGCTGGTGGTGTTCTTATTCACTTTCTGCTTTATATGCGTACGTTTCCAATTTCGACACCATCTTTGGCTTGTGTTGATAGTGACGTGATCGAGGGTCTAAGAAGGTGCTAAAGTGACGGTATAGTTGCGAGGATGTACACCGCGTAATAGCCAGGATTTATGTAAGTGTACAGTATCCAAGAAGTTGAAGGTTTAAGGTTGTTAGTCTTAGCCTCGTGTTGGCTTGAAGTGGTCGAGTAGATTGAAAGTTACTAAAAGATGAAATGGTCTCAAGTGTGCAAACCAGGGTGTAGGAATATGCAGTTTTAGAAGAGTGTATAAAAAAATCTGCAAGTTTTTTATGGTTTAGTTAGGATATGAAAGAAGTTTGGAGTTCAAATTGTTGAGGCGAGGAGACAGCAAGGAGACAGTGGTTAGGAGGAATAAGACACAGACGCGTGGGGCCAAGAGTATCAGGTGTCAGGAGTGAGGAACCTCAACGGATTCATTATATAACACCGCTCTGGTCTACTTCTAGTCATTTGGCTGCACCTGATCCTGAGAGGCAACGATGCACTTACTGTTTGCTGGCAATGTTCAAGTCTTGGCGGACGAAAAGCAGTTGCAATGAGACGTTACCTGTGAAAAGATAATCGCTGCGTCATTGTTGATCAAAAAGTAGTGTTTTCTTATGGTACTTTTGATTTTATTCGGTTGTGACTCGTATTCTATGGTTGGATTTTCATAAGAACTTTTCCTAGGGATTTGTAGATGATTTTTTGGAATTCCTATTTTTTTTCTATCTATGACACAAATTACATGTTAAACTATCATTAGAATCAATAATACCCTTGAAAAAAATAAAACATCCATTATAGCTTGTGAACAAATATTCAAAGTAAGCTCATGACGAATCGTTTTAGGAATGTGGGCAATAATGTGGAATGTTTCTGATACCTAACGGGAGTTTCTTTCTCTTCTTGACTTTTAATTGAAGAATTGCAGGATTGCTCTCCTTATACTTGAAAGTCCTCCATTATCTCGAGTCACGATATATCTTGCTATTGCGCATTGAAGTGAATAAATACAGATATTATGTAATGCGGTGCTGCGCGGTCAAGATGGAGTGGCATAGTAATGAAGGAACTCTGCACAGGATGCACGTTCTCATATGCTTAGCAACCGACACTGAACGCACAGTTAAGCATAGTAAAAGATATGTTGGCGCACCGTCATAATCCGATTGCTGGACATTACAGGCGTGTTCTGTTAGCAGCCACATGGGGACCGCGTGGTTGTGTAGCACTCATAATAGTAATCACAATATACCTTTACATACACATTGGAGCTCCAGGCGACTTCTAACTGTAAATTGCATGATGACTGTGTGGTAGTGTGTAGTCCATAGGCATTAAGCTCAAGATGGTGCTTTTTTTATGATAGTATAGCATGGATAAGAGTCTTCGTACATGCACATTGGAGCTCCAGGCGACATCTGGCCATAAATTGCATGATGACAACGTGGTAGTATAGCACGGATAAGAGTTTTACATGCACATGGGAGCTCCAGGCGTATACTTCATCTATGCAAGTTTTAAAAGAACCACTTGATAGCGGACCAAGCAAACGAGTTCTATGCACGCACGAACACAGCAGCTCCACGCGAATCACACCCGTAGGTGAAATGAAAACAGTATGATAGTTTAGCGATACAAAAATGTTTTAACATATACATCGTAGCGTATAAAAAAGCCACGTGCCAGCCTAAACAGTATACGAAAGTTTCATATCCTTATTGGAACTATAGAAGAATAAAGGTACGGATTACATGAAGACCGCGTGTTGGTGAGGCGATAGATGAACAGTTTAACATGCACTTCAGACAGCGGCCAAGGATAGCGAGGCGTGAGAAAGCAATAGTATACCATCAACGCCTCGTGCACTCTGAATATGTAATGAAGGAAAGACTATCGCTATCCCATACAATAGTGATGTACGTAGATGTTTAAAGTGTATTTAGTTGTAAGGGCTGTGGCGAGGAGGCGGCAGTGCAGTGAGTGTGGAGGTACAGAATTAAACCCGAGGTATTTGTGGAGTGAGGCCCGCACGGGAGTGGAGTGGAGGGCGTCACGCTGCTGTCTGTTCCTCAAAATATGTTCACTGGGTTTTTTTTTTTTTTTTTCATTTTCCACCAAACAAAACAGTGCGTCCTTGTGATGCAAACATTATACAAGACAAATAAAAGCTTCATGTATATAAGTGCATTCTCTCTCTCTCTCTCTCTCTCTCTCTCTCTCTCTC
>CM035181.1:27426940-27437509 GCA_020233015.1 Callinectes sapidus | reverse complement strand
ATAATAATAATAATAATAATAATAATAATAATATGTAATAATAATAGTATTAATAGTAATGATAACAATAACAAATAACAATAATAGTAATGATAATAATAATAATAATAATAATAATAATAATAATAATAATAATAACAATAATAATAATAATAATAATAATAATAATAATAATAGTAACAATAATAATTACAGTATTAGTAGTAATAATAACAAAGCTATCACAATTACTGCTACTATGTGTACACTCAGTTTGCAGTGAATAGAACGTTTCAGCGACCCATCTGTTGTCACCGTTGAATGAGAACTACTGTCATTATCAGATAGGTTTGGCGTCACTAACCCTACTTGTCCACTACACTATTCGCGAGCTAAACGGCATTTCCTTTTATCTTATGACAGATCAGGAAAGCGTGCGAGTGAGTATGAATGTGTATATAAATTTTGTATATATTGAGAATAAATAATAAATAGATGAAAAATAAATAAAAGTGAAAAATATATAGATCATAAATAATTAAAAACTCATATGTGAATATATTAAAGTCTTTTTTATCTAACCATGGCTTAATACCCAAGTCAGAGTGATGGCCAAAAATTATCTATAAAATTCTCTCTCTCTCTCTCTCTCTCTCTCTCTCTCTCTCTCTCTCTCTCTCTCTCTCTCTCTCTCTCTCTCTCTCTCTCTCTCTCTCTTAACCACTGAGTGCAGCACCTGTGAAGCTTGTCTTAGCAGTGAGACAGAGGACAGCAGAGACTTGATACTCATATTCATTATCTATAATCGAGAAAGCTGCCTCATTTTTAGACAGACACGAATATTAAGGCGTAACTAATTGTATCATTATTGAAGATTACCAGCGAATCATTGCCGATGTAATTGACAGCAGCGTTGGCAATTTTCCCTGTCTCATTCCTCCGTGTTGACTATATATCTGTAGCGCTTTATTTCTTCCAATTATTTTTTTTTCCTTCTATATCCTTCCTTGTTCTTACCCGAGGTTCCTCCGCCCTGCACCTTGTGACCCGACATGTGGCGTGAGGACGAGGCCACATCACCCCTCCTCACCCTTAATCTTTGAGCTCATTAATGCCAGTGAGGTGATGCATTTCATCCCTTTTCTTACTTCCCCTTTCTCTCTCTCTCTCTCTCTCTCTCTCTCTCTCTCTCTCTCTCTCTCTCTCTCTCTCTCTCTCTCTCTCTCTCTCTCTCTCTCTCTCTCTCTCTCTCTCTCTCTCTCTCTCTCTCAGGGACAGCTATGGAATGGAATGTATGGCAGACATAAACTAAACGCGTAGATAAGATTAGAAGTTTTACTGGGATGGAACTGAAATTGACCAATTGAGATATGAATAATAAACTCTGTCTGCATGCACTCCCATATAATCAATGTTACGATATTTTCAACCATTACCTTCAGCTGACTCTTCCCTTAGGTGAATGGACATTTATCACTGGCAGTTTCATTTATTGCGCTGCAAGAACATGTGTTGGTTTAGCAGAAAAGTGCAGTTGACGCAAACTTTTAATCCTCTATTCTCCTTTGTTTTATTCATTTACCCCTGGCATAAACTTCTTTTACATATTGAACAGTATCACGAAACACCATGAAAAGCTTTGTAGGATTTACACTGCATGAATGTGCATTACCGTACTCCATTGCCAAGTAGAGATTCAGACACAAATTTCAACCACAATATAAAGCAGCATTGTTTTACTGGATGCCTTCGCTATCTTGTTATTTAACTTTTTATCATGAAAACTGCGTAGACAGTCCCTTTTAATTAAGCATCTCATTGTGTTTGCTTCTTGTTTTGTTACTAAGGCATGATTCTTCTTCCTGGTCTTTTGGCGGGGGTGTGGAAGTGGAAAGGAAAAGGAAGACGACAACGAAAATGTTTCAGATCAGTTCCACGATTTAGCAGTGGACGCTGTTGTAGGAACGGTTTGCCTGGTGAAGCTCTTAACGTGTATAAAGTCATACACGCGTATTCTTACACACTTTGCTCTCTCACCACAGCAATTTTCCAAGATCACAGAGACGATTAGCCTGGTTTTCAAGACAATTTCTCCTTATAACAAACTAGACATTGCCAATTCACCACCAAAATTATAAAAATGCCCTTATAAACATGACTACCTTCAACTAGAGCCTTTGGAAAATAGTGAGGATAGGAGAGCAAAGTGTTTAATAATACTGGCAATAGTAATTTCGATAGTCCATGCAACACTTCATCTTGTGTGCTTAGTTCACATTACAACACCCACGCACCATGGCAACTCTCACCATGTAGTATCCAAGTTTGAACATTACCTTTCATTGTCTTGTAAGTATATCGCCGGTGGTCATGCCAGTAAATTCCATCTCCATTCTTTTCATGTGTTAGATTAAGACATTTTGTAATTATATATCCCGATTGTCTTACGCCTCACGCTTTCATGAAACTTTGATAACATTTTTGAATAAGTTGTACAAGTTTTCTTTGAAGTATGTAGGTAGGTGGGTCCCTTGCATTATATTCTGCGGTGGTACATTAATCTCACCACTGCTATATCTTACCGAGGTGCGTACACACTGCACTATTGGCTTAGATGCAAACACCAGACCCTCCTGTTATCTTGGCTTTGTCCCGCCCTGGTATCCTGTGCCTCAGCGACGCCATTAGGGAAGCGTGCAGTCATTCGAGTTTATCCTCTCGCTACTATTCGTTCTCAATGACATAAATAGCTTGCTCAGGCCTCGAAGTCCCGTTAGCATTTAGCCAACACAAACCCGAATCCATTTGCCTCACCATTGTCTCTTATGTGCCTCGCCTTCAGCTGGACTGCTTTACGCCTCTTTGCCTCTCTCTCTCTCTCTCTCTCTCTCTCTCTCTCTCTCTCTCTCTCTCTCTCACTCCCCCCCCCCCACACACACACACACTTGACCCTGAGATGGCGGCATCTCATTGGCTGCCTGAAGGGGGAGTGGCGGGGCGCTGGAGGCGGGGCGGGACGCACACACCCTCGCCCTCGTCCAATCACGATGCGAGGACACGGGGGAGCAACCTCGAGGCCGACCAACACACACACACACACACACATGGGACTATGGCTAAGCGTATGTTTCTTACGCATGAATATTCGTACAGTCATGTTCATGTATACATGCACACTCACATGAGCACACACAGGCTCAGATCCAGAGTGTACACACCGCAGCAGACACGTCCACTGCGAGGGGGGATGAGCAGCCGCGCCAGGGCGAGTACAAGAAGTGGAAACGTGCTGCGGGACAACTGTGTGGCCGTGGCGTGAGCGGCACGTGATCACCAACAAGCAACACTAACTCCACTCTCTTTTTTCCTTCTTTTTTTGACTCTCCCATCTCACACTGCCCCGCCTCCAACAACTCCCCACGACTCTTATACTCACTCTCTCTTGGTTGCTATTTACATTTCTTTCTGGAGGCCCACGAGGATGCTCCAGGCCCAGTGCCGCTAACCGAGGTCCTCATGCTCCTCCTCCTCCTTTCTCAGTTCCGTCGATGACGCAAGTTCCCAGCTATGTGATGTCACTGACTTAGTGACAGTCAGACCTGCACAGAGTCCCAATTTGTGGCCACAAAATTGTTGCTGTCCATCTCCCATTCTTTATTTGGTCATTTTTCCATCTCTGACGTGCTTCTTCCGCTTCGCGCCTTCGCTGTGACGTCACCGAGGAATAAGTGATAAGCGTTGCGTCACAGGCTGCCTGCCGCAAGCAACGCGGCGTGCTCAATTACACACTGATATAGAAATACTGATAGGATCCCGATATTTTTAGCTTCACTCGCAAGATCATGAGGTGTTATGACCTCTTAACTGAGAGAGAGAGAGAGAGAGAGAGAGAGAGAGAGAGAGAGAGAGAGAGAGAGAGAGAGAGACGTGAGAGAATGTGACCATCAACTCCTCCACCACCACCTACCCGCTGCCACCCTCGTGTTGCTCACGTGAAGACAACCTGCCTGCCTCCCAGCCTCCCTGACTTTGGCATTCTCGCAACTCCCTCCCGCGCACTCCCTCTCCCTCTCTCTCTCTCTCTCCCTCACCCAACACAGCCACGCCTCCCGCTCTCCTCTGCTTCCCCCTCACGTCTTTTTCTGCTTCTTAACATCAATGCTTTCCTCATCATTACCGCCCTTCCTGCCCTCATCGTGACTCGCCCAGTCTCTCTCTCTCTCTCTCTCTCTCTCTCTCTCTCTCTCTCTCTCTCTCTCTCTCTCTCTCTCTCTCTCTCTCTCTCTCTCTCTCTCTCTAAATCATTGAAAAATCCCCATGTGTTTCCAAAGAAAAAGATTTGAGATTGCCTTGGTTATCCCTATCATCCAGCAACTGTACACTCAGCTTAAATATCCTGACATGGATTCATTGCCCAGTAAGAGGCCAGTCCTGGCCAGTGTATTTCACTCTCACATCAATATCTCTTGTGTATTCAACAAGTTCCAAAGCTGAGCATAGCACTTAGGAGCTTCTAAAGTCAAATCTCTAATGTTAGTCTCAGCCATATATCAGATTTATTTTCCCCTCAGGCTGCCCAAGGCATCCATAACCAGTACTTAATGTTGCTTAAATTGATAGAGACCAGTGGTCACAGAAAATGGATAGTGTTTTGGACAAGAAAAACAGGCTGTGAATCAATTTCTCTGCTAGATTTAACAATTTTATTTATATGCTTAAATGTATTTTTATTTATGTATTAATTATAAACTTAATAGTAAACTGACTAATGTATTTATTGTTTAAATTAATTTATTTACTTTTCTTTTCTTTCTATCTTTATTAATTTATTTACATTTATTTTCTTGCTGATAGGAATTATATTAGCTGCTTTTTTCTTATGCAAGTTACTGACATCTCATGTGGGATGGATTTTTTCCCTTTCTTTATAAGAAAATCATAATTCTTGTGAAAACACAAGACATAAAATAGATGTATCAAGTAATGTGTGCATGCATGCACACACAGTGTACTGTAGTGGTCAGCACGCTCGGCTCACAACCAAGAGGGCCGTGGTTCGAGTCCCGGGCACGGCAAAGCTAATGGACAAGCCTCTTAATGTGTATTTAACTCCTGTTCACCTAACAGCAAGTAGGTACAGGACGTAACTCGAGGGATTGTGGCCTCACCATCCTGGTGTGTAGTGTGTGATGCGGTCTCAGCCTTACCCGAAAATCGGTCTATGAGCTCTGAGCTCGCTCCGTAGGAAAAGGCTGGGTGGGTGACCAGCAGGCGACCGTAGTGAATAACGCACACACGCACACACACACACATTATGGAGACGGGACACTATGAACCCCGCTCGAACCCTGTGTAATACAACTAGGTAAAGTTAACACACACCGTGGAGCTACTCAAGACTCTACTGCACTGCACGGTGAAGGTACATATACATACTTGACATTTCTGGTATACCATTAGGTATGAAGAATAAAAACTCCTTGTAATCAAAATAAGACCTGCCTATACTCCAAGCATGCTGTTCATTCCTGTGATAATGTAGTGCGTAGTGTTGTAGCCTATATATTATTATATATTGTCCTCAAGTGATATGAAAAGACAAGAATAACAATGTACGAATCAAGGAGTGAATTATGAATAAAATGTTGATTATCTCTTCAATATATTTCCTTGAAATCTTTTGTTAGAGAGAGGGACAATCAATTGGTGTGTATGGGTGTCAGCCTTTTTTATGGGAGATAATATTATTACGGTAGTACTCGTAGTAGTTATTGATTTTCAGCAAAGAGACTCATGTAATTTGTTACCTTCTGTCATGTGGTTTACATGTATAAATTGCAAGTATAATGGGCTATTTATGAAAATCGGCGGCCACCACTGGCCGGTAAGAGATAGCTGAGCCAAGCAAGATATCGCGATTTTTCTGTACTTAACCAAGCAGTTGTGTGGCATCGTATCATTATGTATAAGTGAAGTAATATAATGCAATTCCATTTCACATTGTTCTTACGATTATGAATAAGATTAAACTAATATTGTGTTGTTCACCCGTTTAACATAATCAGTGTGCACTATTCAGCTAGAAAAGTACTCGTTTAGAGTGTATCCGTCTCTTTTGACGAATATCAAAGTGAGGCAAATCTTGCCACTAAGATTCAGCAGGAGACTGTCCCTAATCTAAGGCCAGCAGCAAGGTATGTGGTGCAAGTTGATGTGTTTCAAGCTGGAGGGCGGGAGGGCTCTGGGAACGCAGGACCACACGGGGTGTGTGGAAGTGGGGATACTGAAGCATGATCTGTGGGAATGACAGCAGACAGCGCCGTGATGAGGTCCTCCTCGGATGAAATCAAGACAAATATGAGTCATAACTGATCTCAGATGACAGACGGTCTCTGAGCTCGGATATCCGCTGTTGAACTATTCAATATTATTAACATTAAATATCCGCCAAAAGAGAAGTTGACACTTAAAACCTATATGTATTTTCCTGGGATGTGAAGCCAAAGTCGACAAACTGGCACTCTCTCATCTCACCTTTTTGGCGTTTATAAACAATAAAAATGCAAGATCAGCACTTCCAGGCCTCTCTAGATATTTGATTCACATTAGAGTATGGAAAATAAATATAGGTTTTGAGTGTCAACTTCTCTTTTGGCGGATATTTAATGTTAATAATATTGAATAGTTCAACAGCGGATATCCGAGCTCAGAGACCGTCTGTCATCTGAGATCAGTTATGACTCATATTTGTCTTGATTTCATCCGAGGAGGACCTCATCACGGCGCTGTCTGCTGTCATTCCCACAGATCATGCTTCAGTATCCCCACTTCCACACACCCCGTGTGGTCCTGCGTTCCCAGAGCCCTCCCGCCCTCCAGCTTGAAACACATCAACTTGCACCACATACCTTGCTGCTGGCCTTAGATTAGGGACAGTCTCCTGCTGAATCTTAGTGGCAAGATTTGCCTCACTTTGATATTCGTCAAAAGAGACGGATACACTCTAAACGAGTACTTTTCTAGCTGAATAGTGCACACTGATTATGTTAAACGGGTGAACAACACAATATTAGTTTAATCTTATTCATAATCGTAAGAACAATGTGAAATGGAATTGCATTATATTACTTCACTTATACATAATGATACGATGCCACACAACTGCTTGGTTAAGTACAGAAAAATCGCGATATCTTGCTTGGCTCAGCTATCTCTTACCGGCCAGTGGTGGCCGCCGATTTTCATAAATAGCCCATTATACTTGCAATTTATACATGTAAACCACATGACAGAAGGTAACAAATTACATGAGTCTCTTTGCTGAAAATCAATAACTACTACGAGTACTACCGTAATAATATTATCTCCCATAAAAAAGGCTGACACCCATACACACCAATTGATTGTCCCTCTCTCTAACAAAAGATTTCAAGGAAATATATTGAAGAGATAATCAACATTTTATTTATAATTCACTCCTTGATTCGTACATTGTTATTCTTGTCTTTTCATATCACTTGAGGACAATATATAATAATATATAGGCTACAACACTAAGCACTACATTATCACAGGAATGAACAGCATGCTTGGAGTATAGGCAGGTCTTATTTTGATTACAAGGAGTTTTTATTCTTCATACCTAATGGTATACCAGAAATGTCAAGTATGTATATGTACCTTCACCGTGCAGTGCAGTAGAGTCTTGAGTAGCTCCACGGTGTGTGTTAACTTTACCTAGTTGTATTGCACAGGGTTCGAGCGGGGTTCATAGTGTCCCGTCTCCATAATGTGTGTGTGTGTGCGTGTGTGCGTTATTCACTACGGTCGCCTGCTGGTCACCCACCCAGCCTTTTCCTATGGAGCGAGCTCAGAGCTCATAGACCGATTTTCGGGTAAGGCTGAGACCGCATCACACACTACACACCAGGATGGTGAGGCCACAATCCCTCGAGTTACGTCCTGTACCTACTTGCTGTTAGGTGAACAGGAGTTAGATACACATTAAGAGGCTTGTCCATTAGCTTTGCCGTGCCCGGGACTCGAACCACGGCCCTCTTGGTTGTGAGCCGAGCGTGCTGACCACTACAGTACACTGTGTGTGCATGCATGCACACATTACTTGATACATCTATTTTATGTCTTGTGTTTTCACAAGAATTATGATTTTCTTATAAAGAAAGGGAAAAAATCCATCCCACATGAGATGTCAGTAACTTGCATAAGAAAAAAGTAGCTAATATAATTCCTATCAGCAAGAAAATAAATGTAAATAAATTAATAAAGATACAAAGAAAAGAAAAGTAAATAAATTAATTTAAACAATAAATACATTAGTCAGTTTACTATTAAGTTTATAATTAATACATAAATAAAAATACATTTAAGCATATAAATAAAATTGTTAAATCTAGCAGAGAAATTGATTCACAGCCTGTTTTTCTTGTCCAAAACACTATCCATTTTCTGTGACCACTGGTCTCTATCAATTTAAGCAACATTAAGTACTGGTTATGGATGCCTTGGGCAGCCTGAGGGGAAAATAAATCTGATATATGGCTGAGACTAACATTAGAGATTTGACTTTAGAAGCTCCTAAGTGCTATGCTCAGCTTTGGAACTTGTTGAATACACAAGAGATATTGATGTGAGAGTGAAATACACTGGCCAGGACTGGCCTCTTACTGGGCAATGAATCCATGTCAGGATATTTAAGCTGAGTGTACAGTTGCTGGATGATAGGGATAACCAAGGCAATCTCAAATCTTTTTCTTTGGAAACACATGGGGATTTTTCAATGATTTAGAGAGAGAGAGAGAGAGAGAGTTTGATTTATGTCGTTTTCGTTTTGTGCCCTCTCTTCAGGAACGCATCCCCCACGTAAATCGAGAGGTACCTCTGCATGGAAGTTGGAAGAATATAAATTAATACAGAAGGTGTTAAAATGCCTGGATGACATGATAAGGAAGAACAGGAAGGTACTACTAGTAGGAGACTTTAACAGCAAAGGTGTGAAGAAATGTTGCAATTAGTCATGGAGAACACACTGGATCAATGAGTGGAGGAATTCACTATGCTCAGAGGAGAAGAAGTATCAAAAGCATAGAAAAGGAGGTACCTAACTGTACTTGTGTTTCTGCTCCTCTTCTGCCTTCTATGATTAATATCATCTTTGTATTCATATATGATATTGTCATGAGGATCACCTTGACTTTGTGGTACCAAGTGATAGATGGTGATATGCACTCTGCCAAAAATCATCACCTCAACACTACAACACCTCCACCAGGGTTAAGATCTTGGTATCCGGGAATCATTGTCTCTTTTTTATGTCATGAGGTCAACTAGCCAAGATGAAAGCACTGTGAGGAGTGTCAATTGTGGTGAGTAGTAGCTGAGGGTATGTGATGCTGTATCAAAGTTTGAGAACAATTTCATTTGACTTCCTCAGCCCTAGAGTAATGCCTCCTTATAATTGGCTACCTTTTCTCACATCACAGTAGTGACACCAATGAGCACTTATAGACAAGCTAGCATCCTTCATTCACCAACCACCACAAATCTTTGTAGACAATGGGGGGCAGGAAGGAGCGGTAGGGAGAGAGCCTCTGTTTACAGCCATGTGTGTGGCCATTCAAGTACTAGATTTTTTTCAAGTATTGAATCAAACTTTTGTGTTATTGAAAAGTTCAACTGAGGTGTTCCAGTATTGAGTCTCCACTGTAATTCTAAATGTATAGAAGACACAGAATAGCTCCAGTGGTCTAATGTATCATTGCTATCATAGTATATGTAGAGGTAATTTTCCCAATGAAGTTCCTCTAATTTGGTTTGTGGCTTGTGATATCTGAGATCTGCTCAAACAAGTTTGTATTAAGAAATGTTCTATTTGCAAATCACATTATTCAAGACTCTACTGTGTAATGACTAGAGTTCTTAAGAATACTTCTGCAATAACAAATAATAATAATAATAATAATAATAATAATAATAATAATAATAAAAATCATAATAATAAATAGTAGATAAATTGATTAATAATACACACACACACACACACACACACACACACACACACATATATATATATATATATATATATATATATATATATATATATATATATATATATATATATATATATATATATGATAATAATAACATTTACAAAAAGACAATATTGGCACATACTACATATTAAGTAGAAAGTTTAATTAAAAAGCAAAGAAATGTACTGCATTGTTATGGTTTACAAACCTATGTTTGTGTTTTGCATTACATTTCACTACATTATAAAATTAAGTCATACAATAAAATTTAATGCCCCCAAGTTCTAACATGCATGTCAAGAAAATTACATAATGTACATACTTACACATGAACTAAATCTATACTCAACATTATCTGACATGACTCAATTAACATTACCATTTGTTCCTTGAGAAACTTTTCTGTGAGGAAAATATTGATACAGGAAGTTTCTGAAATGATAATCAAAGTTAGTGGATTATTGTTAAATGGCAGGATATAAGGTTTGAAAACATGACAACCATTCTAGAGGTGCCTTACTGTCCCTTCAGAATGACAAAA
>CM035181.1:27400889-27413090 GCA_020233015.1 Callinectes sapidus | reverse complement strand
CCTCCTCCTCCTCCTCCCTCCTCCTCCTCCTCCTCGTCTGCCATTTACTGTGAATCCCTCCATCCTCAAGGCAGCTCAGATATAAAGGTTCCGCCACACCAGCCGCTTCCCCTCAGGCGCCTCACTTCTGTCCTGCTGGTGGCGCCGAGAGAGAGAGAGAGAGAGAGAGAGAGGGGGGGGGGGAGAAGGGGGGATCAGAAATAACTAGAGAAATTTTCGATGTCTTGTTTTTTTTTTGTGTGTGTGTAATGTAGAATCTTAATGTTCTTTCTGAAGTGAAAAGCTAGTGTAGGCAGAGAGAGAGAGAGAGAGAGAGAGAGAGTGTGTGTGTGTGTGTGTGTGTGTGTGTGTGTGTGTGTGTGTGTGTTCGTGACCTTGGAATAAAATGTCTTTACTGTTTAAAGGGAATAGGAACTTAAAGACATTTTTTGTGATCTGAGTTCTCCATATCTACTTATTCATGTATTTATTTATCAATCTTTATTTATTTACAACTTAGTGTGTGTATTTTCATGTCATTAATCGAGAACAACAATAGATACGAAAAACAAAGAAAAAAATCGTGTGGGGTGCCATTTCCTAAAGCCAACAAGGAACCTTCGGAAATTGGAGGATATTAAGCATTCACGTCACGTCGCCAATGGAGCAGCACGTCTGGCATTGGGGACCACCACCACCACCACCACCACCCACTGCTGCTGCTCTACTGTGGCCTGTGACGCTCATCCTGCCCCGGCCCCTTGACACTGAGCAACTTCTAGAATAGTCTTTGTGGCGTTGTGAGATGTGTGGCTTATTGAACAATTGAGTAGTAGTAGTAGTAGTAGTAGTAGTAGTAAGACAAATGAGTGTAAAGATATGAAGTCCCCCCATTGTATTAATTAGAAAAATAGATAATATAGTAATACAGTTTTCGGGTTATATGGTGGAGGATTCACACGTAATATACAGAACTGTCAACTTTTGCCGCCATACACTAGAAATGTGTCAAATGATATCGCTCTTTGTGTCAGAATATTGTGTTTTCTTTCTTTTTAATTGGTGGGAGCAACTGTACAGATTATGAAGCCACAGCAGTATGTGTCTCTAACTAAGGTGAAGAGTGTTATACCTTCAGAGGCATCTCTCTCTCTCTCTCTCTCTCTCTCTCTCTCTCTCTCTCTCTCTCTCTCTCTCTCTCTCTCTCTCTCTCTCTCTCTTCTTTCTTCACTTCTTCCCTTCAATTCCTTCCTTCCTCACGTGCCTCCCTGCCTCACGTGCCGGCCTTCCTCCTTCACGTGCCGGTCTTCCTCTCTTTCTCTCCAGCACGTGATCCTCCCCCAACCCTTCCTCCTCCTCCTCCTCCTCCTCTTCCTCCGTTTTGTTTCTCATTCATTCCTCATTCTATTCTTTTCAATTGTTATTTATTTTTTTTATTTTTCTCCTTACTCTTTCAGCTTCCTCTTCCTCGTCTTCCTTTTCCATCGTGTAATTTTCTTTCCTTCTGTTCCTGTGTGATTTTTTTTCTCAACCTTGGCCCTTTCTCCCCCTCTTCCTTCCTCCCCTCTTCTTCTCTGCCTCCTTCCCTTTATAGTCTTGACGCACACAAACTGGTTTCTTTTTTTTTCCATTGGCTAAGTGAACTGCTACTTCTTTATCTCTTTATTTATCTTATTCGCATCCTTTGTATCATTCTCAGTCGTCTTCCTTATTTTATCATTTTGCTTCATGCTATTCTATTTCTTTCATTGTTTTACTACGTCCCCTCACAAACACTTCCATAACAGAGCTACTATTTTTTGTTTCTTTTGTATTCCTTTGTGTCCTTCACTACGCTTGCTTGGAGCCGTGGGGGGCAAGGAAGGGATCAGACACTTAAGAAAGGAAGGACTGAGAGGATTTTTCATGATCGAAGCCTTTATCTCTTAGACAGAGGACTTCCACAGGTCAGGAAAATGCGGTTTTTGGACGCAGATTTTATTGTCTGCCTCGCTATGCTTCCACACTGACGAAGCCTCAGAGGTACAGGGACTGCCACGTGTGGATCTGATGGCTTCTTGTAGTTTCCCTTGTGTTTGTTGTCTTCATATGTTTTTACGTTCTTGAAAGGTGGTCGTACAGTTCTCGGCTTTTTAACATCCTCTGATAATTTGTCTCTTTATTAACCACCAAGTGTTCTCCTCTGCAATTCTACCTCCTGATTCTTAATTCCATCTCCCTCTCCATGGCCGCCTCGTAATACAGCTTCTTTCCAGCCTCTTTAACAATGCAAGAGTGATGCCGCCGGCTTCCACACAGGCCTTGACTGTCTTACTTTGGCACAGGGTACACATCCTCCCAAGCTACACAGTCCCCGGCAAACGCACTACTTATATTACACTGTCTGACTGACATTATGACATGTTTTGTTTTGTTTTCTCTCACCGCAAGTGATGTCTGCACACGTTTTCGCGCAAGGACACTTCTAAGTAGTGGCATCGTTCTCCTCTCTTGATCCTCCGTATTACACCAACAAAACTGACTTTGGCCTTGAAAGTTCCAGTCGCTGTTCATACTGTTGTCAAGTCATTATCAATACTTTAAGACAGATCTGTAAAAATTTTAAACCAAAACTCACGTTTTCTTTCTTTTTTTTTCATATGACACATCCTAGCACGAGGCTGTACCATAGTTATTAATTGAAGACAACTTGGAAGTGTGAACGCTTACGTCACAGCTCCACCGGCTGTCATGGCCTATCTTCTTACGCATCTTATTATTATTCATTTATTTATCTATTTTCTACCACCTAATTGTTTGTTGCTGCAGATTCCTTTGCTCTGTACCCACCACAGGCGTGAGGTACACATTCTGTTGCGATTCCTCGGCGTACCACACTGCACTGAAAAACAAAATCATGGCCACGTAACCCTCTTTTGCCGGACTCCTGCATATGCCTCAACTCTTGTTTGTCGTCACCTGTTTATGGACGTGCTGTCCACACCACCACTCACGCTGACTGACAACATGTATCGAAGGCGGTACTGATCACTGTAAAGATGAGAGACAAGGCACCCAGGCCTGTGCATTCCTAAGCAATGAAGCAAAAGACTCCTGTATTTGGATGATTCTATTTGGCTTAGCGGGCCACTACAGGTCCAGGGTACAGCCATGCAGCAGAGCCTGAACGCAGCGTAATGAGGTGAAGCGAAAAGTCAGGCATCCTAACCACCATGGCATGCTAACTATACACAGATAGGCAGTGACAATTAGATAACATTCATAATTATTTGTAGCACTATTCTCATTATTTCCCATACTTGTCCCATCAGTCCTTCTGCATCTCACACTTACGTCCCATCTGCCAATTAATCCCAGCCCTTCCCAACATCCTTACCTTCTCTTCAATCTGTCCAATCATTCCCTATCCATTCACATCCCTCTCCGTCACATAACACCATAGGAAAATAATGGAAGCTAAAGAGACCCATCAGGCCTACACATGGCACTCCCTGTATGGCACTTGGTCTCCCCATCCCCAACCCTTACCAAACCCTACCTACCTATGCCCCATCCATATTTGGGTTCCAGTGTCCCTCGTCGCGACACTTCGTCGGTCGGCAGAGCAACAGTACCCTGGCGGTGATGAATAGGCAGCAAGGGACAAGTAACTAGCGGCAGGTGACATCTTAGAACTACCTGGGTGAACGCTCGCCGCCTGCCAATAGGGTGCCTCTTTTGGGGAGCTACACGAGGCGGTACTTGAAATCTAAGCAAACTCTAAGAATAATAATCAGGATAGGACAATAAGTATCTTGCTTAAAATCAATGGATATATTTTGAAAGTGAATTAGAAGAAACTGTCTTTTTTTACATAAAGCAAATTAATGGAATAGGCTTGATAAAGAGATAGTTAATGCCGATTCAGTAAGGAATTAGACAGACTGATGGATGTGGGTGACAAGCGGGAATTAATGGGAAGGTATATGTGCTTTATCAAGGAAGTGCCACGCGTAGGCCTGACTTCCTACCCCAGCCTTTGTCAAGTGCTGGTCCTGCCTCGCGGTATGGAGGAAATACAAAGTCTGCATTACCCGGAGAGAAAGACGCCACTACTCATGGGACACGAAATAGGTACTGCCCCCCCCCCCTCTCTTCCTCCGTCCCTCTCTCCCTACCCCCCTTCCTCCCTATTCTTATAGCCAAGGTTAGTGTGACCTTTTGCATTATGTACAAAACCAATTATACAATGGTATTGAGAATTACCTACGGGGTGACACACTGTTGCTGCGCCGCGTCACCTGACTCCCCAACCCATCCACCCACTCACTCCGTCTCATGACACACATCACTTACTCTTCACTCAGCAGTCTCTCTTCTCATGACGCGCCTGAACTGAGCCGTTTCTGTCACACTTTGCACTGCCGATCTCTGTGAATGTCGAATTTGTATTATCTTGTGCTGTTTTGGACTTGGGACTTGTTCTTGTGGTTTGGTGGTACTATCTTGCATTATCTTGGACCCGTTGTCTTAATCACATTCATACTCTCATTCCCATTCTTTTTTTTTTCTTTTTTTTTTAGATAATTCTTTCTCCTTTTTTCCTCATTGTATTGTTCCAGTTCGCCTGTTTATTTTTTATTATTATTATTTTTCCTAATCTCTAATGTATTCTTATTTTGTCCTTTTTTTTCTCTTTCGTTACATTTTTTATTCACTTTTTTTCTATAACAGGTATATAGTATTTTTTTTCTTTGTCTTTATATTTTTCATAATTCTAAAGTCTTCTCTTGAGCAAGAAAAAAGTTTCCTTATTTGTTCACTTTTCTGATACTTTATTGATCGTTTACGTCTTCTTATTTTTGAAAGTCTTCTTTTCTGTCATTCTTCACAAAACATTTTATTTTCGCTTCTATTATTAGTATACATATTTCTATTTCTATCCTTCACTTTTATCTTCTTTTCTCTCATTCCTCACATTGGTAGTTATAGTTTTACTCGTTATTTTGCTTTCTCCCATTTTCATCATCAGTTTATTCCTTTTACTGGTAAATATGTTTGCATTTCTTTTTTTTTCTTTCCTCTTATTTCCTTCACGTTGGGTAAAGAAGTGGAGGGAAGGAAGAGATCAAAGGGTCAAAGAGAGAGGAGGAGGAGGAGGAAGAAGTGATTGGTGTAAGAGAGAGAGGGAGGCAGGGAGGGAGGAGAAGGGGAGGAGGGAAAGTGGTTAGAGTGGGAGGATGTGGGGGCGGGGGGGGGGGGTATGGTGCCACCAACTCATCGCTGCTGTGAAAGAAAATGGGTGGAAGAAAACGTTCTCTCTCTCTCTCTCTCTCTCTCTCTCTCTCTCTCTCTCTCTCTCTCTCTCTCTCTCTCTCTCTCTCTCTCTCTCTCTCTCTCTCTCTCTCTCTCTCTCTCTCTCTCTCTCTCAGTAGTAGTAGTACTTGACATCAGCTAGTTATTGCATGCACTATTTTCTAATCTTAAGGATGTTAATAGGAGTTATTACAATGAATCACTATGTATTTCTTCCTTATGTTACTCCTAAGTGTATTGATGTGCCATATGATAACACGCTAGCCATTAGTATTACAGGGCGCGCCTGACGACATCTGCCACAGAGCCGGGACAAGCCTGCCCAGCCAGCACAAGCCTGCCTCAGCCCATGCCGTGCCGCGCCGGATGGAACCAGCTCATGGAGATGAAGCGATAAGTGAAGACCGGGAAGAACTCTAAAGGAGAGACGGGAGAGTGATGAAAAAAAGAAAGAAAAAAAAAGGAAGGAAGGAATCTTAGAAAAAAATCGTTGTAATAATAAGTATATACGATAATTTAATCTCTGATGGCACGGGACAAGCGAAACCAGTTTGATTTAGTTAAGTAAACATAATTCAATGGCTTTCCTATTACGACGCTTGAAATGGTGTATCAGTCAGTCATTCAGAATTCAAATACCACCGAATATCTTGAGATCATAATACGGTACTATACGTTCCATAATAGACCACTTGAGTACGGTTAAACAATCACAATTCAAAGGCCATTTTATTACGACGGTTGAATTAAATAATGAACAAATTAAGTACTCACAATAATCAAGCACCACAGAATACCTTGAGTGTGAGGAGCCGTACTACAGTATACTGTCGGAGCGAGGGAGTGAGTGGACAGGCATGGACCACAAGCGTCGCGCAGGGAAAATTGAGGATCGCAAGCGGTGACTCTGATAGACCACGAGTGCTGCCGCGAGGAGTGGCTATCTGTATCTGGGAAACTGGAGAGAGTAGAGATAACACTGTAGAGGCGCAATGATTGTCCTCGTGACCCACTGAGCCGATTATCACGGGATAAGGAGAAGAGGTGAAGAGCTACAAAAAGGAGGAATAGGAGGAAAGGAAGAGAAAGAAGTAGAGGCGCTGTAAGTGACGGGAAGAGATCAGAAACATGACAGGTGAAAGTAAAAGAATCCTGTATGAGTGTGTGTGTGTGTTTGTTGGATATCTGTGTGTATGTGTGTATGTTTGTGCGCCTTTACTCGGCACACTACGCCTGAGTGGTGGCAGCGAGTGTGAATGGCGGTGAGTGGTGGTGATGCGCACTATACTGCTGGTGGTAGCGTTGAATGTGTGTGTGTGTGTGTGTGTGTGTTTGGATGAGTGTAAAGTTACTGGTGGTAGTAGGACTATTACGTAAGGAGAGGAGGCAGAGCAGAATCCTGAGGCTAGGAGAGAGACTGACAGACTGACTGCAAGCCAAGGACGATTTAGTGCAGGCGAAGAAAGAATTGTAAAGCTAGATGCTTAAAGTAACAGTAATAATATCCCTCCTCACTCCCCCCCCCCCTCCCTTCAATCCCATCACCACTCCTAATACTCCACCATACTTGCCCCTATTGCCCCTTGCCTCCTCCACCCCCCCATACCCCAGGTGGTGCCCCAGTAGCCATGGATGGATGGTATGGGGCAGAGGGGGGAGAACAACAACAAATTGACGCAAAAGTGAGAAAAAATATGTAGGTCAGTTTGATGTTGGTGCATGATCGAGTGTTGAAGGTGTGTGTGTGTGTGTGTGTGTGTGTGTGTGTGTGTGTCCCTGTGTGTGTGTGTAGGGGGTGTGAGGGGGTGTAGGATGCAACGTGTGGGGGCTGAGGTCACTGTGGGAGGCGGGGCCGCGGTGTTCAAGGGGCGTGGTTACCGCGGTGTCGGATATATAAGCCAGTCAGTGCCGACAGGACGGTAGTAGTACATTTGGCCACAGTCTAGCTGCACACGACTCCTACAGCTCGACACGTGCTGCCCGCACCTGCCCTCCCTATACGTCACACGTTCTTAGCACCACAACGGGAGCCATGCGCGCGGCCTTCGTCGTAACGTTGGTGTTGGCGGTGGTGTTGTCCTGCCTGGCCGACACCCCAGGCTTCGAGATCACCACCACCACCACGCTCGCTCCAGAGGCACCGGGGTTCTCCTCGCTGGCAGAATGGCACTCGTCCACACTTTGGATTATCATTCTGGGTTTCGTCCTGGCCTTCATCCTCTCCTTCGGGGTGGGAGCCAACGATGTAGCCAACGTCTTCGGCACGAGCGTGGGCGCTAAGGTGCTCACTCTGCGGCAGGCTTGTTGCATCGCTACTGTGGCAGAAATCCTCGGCGCTGTCCTCATCGGTGAGTCTGAGCGTCTTGCTGAGTGAGTCTCTTGTTTCTCCCTCGTCCAGGTCCCCGTCAGGAGCTCCTGCTGTTCCTGCTACCCTCACCGCCCCTGCCCCGCCCACACCTTCCTGTGACACACACTCAACTCTTAGACTCACTCAACTCTTAGTCATCCCACTCACTCACACTTAACTTCATTCCAGTCTCCTTAATCTCCCACCTCCGTCGCAGCTCATCTCGTGCACACAAGCAAATACCCCACCACTTGACTCCACCAGCTTCCTCCATTACAAGACTGTGATTCATATCTTCCGTCACTCACTCCTTTACTCACCCACACCTAGTGACTCTTTTCCAAGTCAGTCAACCTAACCATCTCCCTCATGTCCCTCACCACTCTCACCTCCATACCCCCTCCCCCCGTCACCATGGAGCCCTGGTCTCAGGAGCTCCTACCTTATGCCATAGCTGGCTTCATTGTGTCCTTCATCCTCGCCTTCGGGGTTGGGGCCAATGACGTGGCTAACTCCTTTGGAACCTCTGTGGGCTCAGGAGTTCTCACGCTCCGCAACGCCTGCATCCTGGCCACGATTTTCGAGGTCTTGGGTGCAGTGCTCATAGGTAAGTGTTAATCTTGATTCTCTGTACCCAGGAAGTCTTCCATTCATACAGTGCACGTGCTCTGACTTCGAGGAAAACTTTTGTGCTGTTGACCTCTACACTGAACGTTATTCTCAATGTTACTTAGCTTTTCTTTGTTGTTTTATCTCGGACTTCGAAAACCTGAAAAATATCCGATTATTCTACGTAACTTCCTTAATTACCGAACTTCAATGAATGTTCTTTTTTCAGCATTACTAATTGTAGCTTCTTCACTCCTTTAATTTCTGTAGAAGAGTTAGAAGAAAGGTGAGAGAATAGAGAGTTTGACATCAACGGGAATAGACGTTGAGGGCTTGAGTGACAGTTGCAGGTTAGATGAGAGAAGGATGGAGGGTGGGGGGCGCATGGCGGTTGCTGTGAGGAGTGTGTGATAGGAAGGGGAGTTGGGAGTGAGTGACACGCTGGGAACTGAACTGAGCTGCTGAGGTGAGGTGGCGGGTAGGCTGGGTAGGTTAGGTGAGGGAGGAAGGCGGGCGGGTTTGGTCTGGCTGCTAACACACACAATTACTTCTGATGAACCAATCTCAACAGCTGACCAGTAGCAGGCACGCAGGCAGGCAGTCAGGCAGTCAGTCACGCTGCACCTCGTACCTTGCCGACAGGTGTGCGTAAGTCATCATTCCACCACTGAGCTGCCTCTAGTAGTACCTCTCAAGATCCCTTTATCAGGCCTTATCCAACTTATCCTTATCTGCAGGGTATCTCCTTCAATCAGTGGCTGGGCAGATTTCCGGTAGAACTTAGAACCAGAGAGAGAGAGAACCAGAGAGAGAGAGAGAGAGAGAGAGAGAGAGAGAGAGAGAGAGAGAGAGAGAGAGAGAGAGAGAGAGAGAAAGCTTAATCTTAGCCCCTCACTTTCTGATAAAGCCGTCACACAAAGATATGGTGCAATCATGGAGAGAGAGAGAGAGAGAGAGAGAGAGAGAGAGAGAGAGAGAGAGAGAGAGAGAGAGAGAGAGAGAAGAGATCCAGCTGAGGACAGAAGGGTGGAGGGGAAGAGGTGTTGAGGGGACAGGAGAGGGACAAGGGGGGAGAGAGGGAGAAGGTAGACCTAGTTGGCTGTGTTCCCAAACGTACGAAAATGACCATGACTGAATTAAGATTTAAAACCGCCAGTTCACGGAGGCACAGCTTGAGAAACGAGCACACTGAAAACACCCACCATTCATTCCTTTCCCTCTCTCTTCACTCCTCTATTGCGTTTCGGCTCAGAGAGAAAAGAGAAAGAGAGATAGAGAAAATAAGCGACGCAGCAGGAGAGCGAGGAAAAATAAAGGAGGCAGACAGGTGTAGGGTAATATACGTGTCTTGACAGGTGAGGATAGGTAATTTTTGGTGGTTGTCAGAATATCAGGTGATAGAATAGACTCAGTTAATCAGGTTATTCGTACAAAGTCAATAGGGAGGTTTGAGAGGATAGATATTTAGACAAATTCACGTTTCAGATCAATGCTATATATGTATTTCACTTATTGGTAGTGGTACTGACTATTCGCAGCCTCGCTTTTACTATTGGTGTTTAGAGAAGCCAGTACGGTACAGAAGAGGACGCCTCGTGTGTAGTGAGGTAGTGGTGAGGCGGTGCTCTCTATGGGACAGCGGACAGGTGCGGCGAGGAGCCAGAGGAAGCAGCCTGTTAGAGCGTGTTCGTTCATATTGTTGTTTACTTTTTCACCAGTGTCATTTAGTCTATCAAGTGCGCCGCGCTGCTTCCCACGGCCTTGACGCGCCCTACCTTTCTGACTCTGCCCACCTCAACGACTCAGTGACTCACGCCCCTGCGCCACTGACTCACTCCCAAGAACGTTTCCTCATTGATATCTCGCTCCCCCGTAGTATATATTTCCCTATCTTGTGAAGGGGAGGAAGTGATAATGAAAGGTGCTTGTTATTGACTCTATTTGCGAGTCCAATAGAGGTGAGGGAGTCAAGTTGCGTTCTCTCCGTTGTTTCCGTGTTTCCTGGTCGATTGTGTGCCGCATGTTGCATCACTGACCTCGATTCCTTCCCTCTGGGTGCTCCTCTTCCTCACTCGCTGTTTTTCTTACTTCCCTTTCCTCCCTCCCACTCTCCCTCTCTTACTATGCGTCATATGGTCTCTGTTGCGGCGCCAAAATTTTCTCTCTCTCTCTCTCTCTCTCTCTCTCTCTCTCTCTCTCTCTCTCTCTCTCTCTCTCTCTCTCTCTCTCTCTCTCTCTCTCTGGTGATATAGAAAAACCCTATTTTTTATCACCAATCCGTCAAAAATGATAAAGTAGATGAGGATGAATCAAGAATAAGAGCGTGGCTGGAGGGGAACGTAGCTAGCTCTACGTATGTGCCTTATCACTGAGCCTACGATGGTATAGTGAGGAGAGGCAACCAACCACCAGGCGGGGATGGCGGCTTGTCACAGGTGCACTACTACTCTAGCCCTGTCTGCTTCACTACAGTATACTTACTAGCCAGACGACCTTTACCGGGCCATGTTAGTGAGACCGGCCCGGGAGAGAGAGAGAGAGAGAGAGAGAGAGAGAGAGAGAGAGAGGGAGAGAGTCAAGTTTGAGGGGACGGAGAGAACAGAACGATACCTTCCGCCGGTACACAGAAGACTCGTTTCTTTTTCTTCTTGTTTCTTGCTCTCCCAGTTGTCGTAGTTCATATATATGTTGAAGGCCGCGGATGTAAAAGAGAGAGAGAGAGAGACAGAGAGAGAGAGAGAGAGAGAGAGAGAGAGAGCGGAGAGGGAGTGAGTGAGTGATGGAGAGGAAGAAGGGAGAGTGAACGAGAGAAGGGTATAGTACTCGGAATTATGTAAGGCAATTTATTTATTCTGTGAGGCGTTAATGAACAGGGAGAGAGAGAGAGAGAGAGAGAGAGAGAGAGAGAGAGAGAGAGAGAGAGATGACCTTGAAGAAACCAGGGGATCTTACAAGGAAGTCTCTCTCTCTCTCTCTCCCTCTCTCTTATTTAGGGTTTCTTTGTTCAAAATAGAATGTAATCAATAAGTTAGGTGAGGTCAGGTGAGGTCAAGTTTAAATAGTCAAGTTAATACAAGATCAAAACTTCCTTCAGTACTGGGACGCGTTTTTTTTCCTATTTATTTTGCTTATTATTTTATTTTTCCTATTTATTCTGCTTATTATTTCATTTTCCTATTTATTTTGCTTATTATTTCATTTTTCTATCACATTTCTTTCTCTCTTTCTATTACTAAGACACATTTTTATCCTTAATTATTCCTATTTCCTATTTATTCTGCTTATTATTCTATTTTTCTATTTATTTGTTTGTTTTGCTTATTATTTCATTTTTCTATAGGTTCGGAAACTCATGTGTGGGTTACAATAGTACTGAGTGTGGCCATTATTATTGTTGTTGTTGTTGTTGTTGTTGTTGTTGTTGTTGTCACCTCCTCCATAGACCCTTGCTAATGTCAATAAAACCGTCTAATTATAATGGTCAAAACGTGTCCCAGTAGTAGTAGTAGTAGTAGTAGTAGTAGTAGTAGTAGTAGTACAAAATTTTAGGTAACATTAGATTTCCTTCAAAATATTAATTAAGCTTAAGTTACGGCAGTTGTAAAGTGAAGTTAGGTTGAAATTATGTTGTGTTTAGTTACGTGAAGTTAGATTACAGTGAAATTAGTAATAAAAAACATATTACATTAGTTAAGACTTCTTCAAAATGGTCAAATTAGCTTACATTAGTGAAAAGTTATTAGACTACAATATTATTATGAAAAAAGTCAATTATGTTACTTTGAGTTATGCAAAGCTCAATACAGTTAAAATCCATTCAAAACACCCGAGGTTACCAGTCCAGAAGGTTACTCGTGACTAGAATATCAAATTACGATAGAATTAATGAAAGAAGACAGTCATGTTGTACTTTTGCGTTTTGTTAAGTAAGATTTCATTCATTCCAGATGTTTGAGGTTTGAAGTTCTAAA
>CM035181.1:27346654-27366327 GCA_020233015.1 Callinectes sapidus | reverse complement strand
ATGACGTCACAGCTGATGACGTCACAGCTGATGACGTCACAGCTCAATATTTACGTAGCGCAAACCATTTTGAAAATGACCCCTCGATAAAACGAGGACAGATCAATCTATTGCATCTGTTTCGACGCGATAAATAGGATAACTAATTCCCAAAGTACAAACACTCTGCTAGCAACACCAATTCTGAAGAAATTCTACGGGAAAAAACGTTTTTTTTTTAAATATGACACTTTTGAACACTCGTTAAATACCCACTAACTGCCACTTCAACGGAACCAAAACCCATTTCAAGACAATCGACCAATTATTCTTCATTGTTTTAAACACTTTGGAGTGATTTAGAGGCGGAAATAAACTGTTGAGAGGCCGATGATGAAGTTTTTAATGTAACTTTGACCCCTCCGAATAACACGGTTCCTCTCCACTCACTTTACTGAACTGACGACACAAAACATCATGGTATATGAACTATCTTTTGCCATTAATAACAACTTGATACAACCTCTAATAAAAAAGTGCATTGGGCGTTGCAAGAAATTTAGCCCAAAAATTCCCCCTTATTTACCCCCCCAATACCGCCCACCACAGCTACCTCCACCACACACACGCACGCAAATCACTCCAAACACGCCACAGTACTCATAAAAAGCCTTAAATGTGACTATTGATCCCAAATAAACAGACGAGAAGCAAAGACAATATCCTGCTGGTGAGGGCGCCCCGGTGGGGTACGGCCCCCTCCCCTCCTCTCTCCCTCCCACCTTCATTACGCTTAAACTTGACCGCGAAAACTATGTCTGAGTGGCTCATATGAAAGATTAGTACTGTGGCAGCAGACTGTGATAAGATGAGACTGTAATAATTGAGAGACCTGGGCCCGGATTCAGAAAGCACTTTACACTATTCAAGGGGTGTATATCTGTAGGTTACAACTTTCAAACAGTATCAAATGTCGTGGCAAGGGTGGAAATCTGGGCCCAGAACTACACCACCTGAGGAGGCGGTGTAACTCACTCAGATGAACATAAAATTCGGTATAACTAATGTTTGCCAAGAAGATATAAGTGATTTGAAACACTATGACACCCAAAAAATCATTCTATAAAGGCTGGATGATATATAGCCCACTGTGGAGACGATTCTCGGCTAGCCTAACTGCACCCCCACGGGCCCCACAGGCGAGCCGGACGGACCACAGACCGACACGAGTGTCCCTAATATTTAGATCTCGTGTTTTTATTTGTTTCACTTGATTTCTCCTGCAGATACATCATTACGATGTTTCTCCATCACTAAAACAGCTTGCCACAGGTCCTACAAGTTTGTGGGAGAAGAGGGAACTCAGAAATGTGTGGTTTGCCCCGCGGCAAAGTGGCCGACACAAAATCATATAGAACATCACTAATTTATTCAGACACACATTACCTTCCTAATGATAATGTCCTTGTGTATGTCTTCTGCTTCTACAATGACTAAAACTGAAGGGAACTGATAAAAACTTTAAGTAAAACAAGACAGAAGTAGAGGTGGCGATCAACAGAGAGAGACGACTATCAAAACAAGTCACAATAGGAAGAAGAGGAAGAAAAGGGCGGAGTTTAGAGGGAGCGGGAAGACAGGAGGGTTTGTGATTAGTTAGCCGTTTTGTGTCGGGGGTTGTGATTTGCTGGGCTCTGTGACGTTAACATGGGCGGGAAATCTCGATCAGCTGTAAGGAGTACTTCATTCAAACTTGTCCCTCTTTTTCTAAAATAATAATAAAAAAACAAAAAAAAAAAAAAAAAAACTGTTTACTTTGACTGTCTTTCCTCTCCCATTTCCCTCCTTCACTCTTTTGTTGTCTGCTGATTATTCTTGCGCTGGTGTGAGGGCAATGTTGTGAGACTCATTTTCAATAAAAATTTAATTTAATTTCAATAAAACAAAAACAAGAACCTGAGTGTACCTAATAACTGTACTACTACTACTACTTGGCCAGCAGCAGCAGCAGCAGCGCCAAACAAAGTGTTCTCCCTCCCTCCCCCCTTGAAAAAGACTATAATAATAATAAGGGTCCGTCCCACAGGTTGTACTACTACTCTTCGTCTCTTCCTGCTGAGAGCGAGGCGGCGGGACGGTTCCAATATTTGGCGGGCCGCGGGAGACTTGCTGCTGCTGCTGCTGCTGCTGCTGTTGTTTGTGGAAATGATGTGATATTTCCCAGTGAGTTGTGCTGCAGTACTCACCTCCATTGAAGGCTGACCCCAGTGATCTTTGTGGCAGTGGTAACAATACAGGTATGTGTGTGTGAGTGTGTGTGTTGCATCATGCTTATTTACCTCACAATCCCCTATGTTCCACTCCATTTCACTATAATTTTCTTTCTTCCTAACTACAATGTCCAACTACACTATTATTAGGTTAGGATGACAATCTTACAGACTCCATTTCACTATAATTTTCATTCTTCCTAACTACACTATTAGGTTAGGATGACAATTGTACAGACATTACATATACAGCCATTAACCCTCTGACCTCCATACACCCTTCCTAATGTCAAAATAATAATCCCTATGCAAAACTGATCATAAAAATGCATCCCAGTACTGAAGGGTTAAAATGCTATGCTACCAGCAGGTGTGTGTGTGTGTGTCAGCCCTATGGAGAAGAAAATGTCTCTTGTGTGAGTTATTAATCTCTTTCACTATATACTGGGACACATTTATTTATTATTATTTATATTTTTAGTATTTTAAGGAATGTTGTGGTGATGGTGGTTCATTTTAGGTCAGATTAGGTTAGGTGACGTGATTTTTAGGTTGTTTAGTTTGTCTTTATGTTTTCCGTAAGTGCAATTTTTTTATGATAATTCCCCCAAACTGTCATTTTTATCCTTAGAGTTTGTTTTGTCCTGTAATCCTAAGAGAGAGAGAGAGAGAGAGAGAGAGTGAGGCCCTGCTCAATGGGTGAATATACATTGTTAACCGCCCCTTCGCATTGTTCACACCACAGTTCCACCAGGATGACGGAGCGTGTGGTGGTGCTGGTGGACATGGACTGCTTCTATGTACAGGTGGAGGAGAGGGAGCAGCCACACCTGAGGGGGAAACCTGCGGCTGTGGTGCAGTACAACTCGTGGCGCGGTGGTGGGTGTGTATTAAGCTGTATTGTTTGTTTTTTTGTTTCTTTTTCTTTTCTTTCATTATTTGTTTCTTTTACCGACTTTTTTTTTTTTCCTTCATTCTTGTTTTTGTTTTTCCTTCATTTTTTTCTTTTTGTGTCATTCTTTTTTCTTTTTTTCTTTTTTTCTTTTTCCTTTTATACCATTCATTTTTTTCTCCTTTTTCCTTCATTCTCTCTTGTATTCCCATCATATTGTTCTTCATTTCCCTACATTTCCTTCCTTTTTGTGGTGAATTATGAGACGCAAGAGTCCTACCACCACAGTCTTCCTAAATTCTCCACCACCACCACCACCACCTACAGGATCATTGCGGTGAACTACGAGGCTCGGAGTTTTGGGGTGAAACGAGGGATGCGGGGAGACCAGGCCAGGGAGAGGTGCCCTGACATACAGCTGGTTCAGGTCCCTGTTAGTAGAGGCAAAGCTGACTTAACGAAGTGAGTGGTGGGTCATTATTTGCGTTTTTTTGGTTGATATAGGATGAAATTTTTTGTTCTCTTCTTATTTTCTTTTTTTTTTTCTTTCTAAATTAACCACAAAATTTTCGCCGCAGGTACAGGGAAGGCGGGAAGGAAGTCATTGACGTTTTAGTGGAATTCAGCGACTGTATTGAAAGGGCGAGCATTGACGAGGCGTATGTGGACTTGACCAGCGTGGTGGAGCGAAGACTGGCGGAGGTGGAGGAGGAGGGGAAGGGGGTATCAGTCACAGACCTCCCCTCCACCTGGGTTGTTGGATATGAAGAGGAGGGAGAGGTGGAGGAGAGTGGGAAAGGTGTGTGTGTGTGTGTGTGTTAGTAATAGTTGTGGTAGTAGTAGTGATAGAAGGAAATGTTAGTGTGCTTTGTTTTGTTGTGGTAATAGTAAGAGTAATGGTTTTGATAGTAATAGTACAAGCAATGTTAGTAATAGTAGCAATAGTAGTAGTAGTAATTTTAATAATAGTAGTTAATGATAAAAAGAAAAACACAAAATTAAACTACAACAACAATGATAATAGTAATAGTAAGATAGCACACACAGATATTGAATTTAACAGTAGTAGTAGTAGTAGGAGTAATAGTACTGATAATTGTAACATAACACAAATTAAACATATTTTACCCTAATCTAACCTAACCTATTTTCAGAAAGGGAGAATGGGCTTACCAAATGGCTGGCTGGACTGAACCAAAACGACAAGCCATTGAAAGAAGAAGAAGAGGAGGAGGAGGAGGAGGAGATGAGGAGAGGGAGGAGAGGAAGCAAGGCTGATCTCCGCCTGGCCATTGCCGCAGCGCACTGTGAGGAAATGAGGCGTGCGGTGTTCTCTCGGACAAACTTCAAGTGTTCTGCAGGCATTGCGCATAACAAGGTGGGCTGTGTTCTTGTGTTTCGGGGTTTTGTGTGAATTTTTTGGGTTTTTTATAAATTTGGTGTATTTTTTTGTTTATTTGTTTATTTATTTTTTTGTTTGTGACTTTTCTTGTATTTTTTCTTATTTTTTTCTTATATCCTTCCTTATTTTCTTTCCCTTTCAATGCACATAACACTTTTTTCCCCTCACTTCCTTGTCATCCACTTAATCTCCTATGAATTTTCCCCTTCTAAGTATTATTTCCCTCCACCCCTTCTAATTATCATTTCCCTTCACCCTTCTAAATATCATTCCCCCATTATTTCCCTTCTAAGTATCATAACCCCATTACTTCACATCCAAACATTAATCCCCTTCAACTATCATTTCCCCTTCACCCGCTACAGATGCTGGCCAAGTTATCCTGCGGCCTACACAAGCCTAACCAGCAAACTGTCCTGCCACAGGGGAAGGTGCAGGGCCTGTGGGACTCCCTGCCAGTGGGGAAGGTCAGGAATCTGGGAGGGAAGCTTGGAGACTCCCTTCAAGATACTCTGGGGTGTGTCACTATGGGGGATCTGTCCAGGGTGGCCCTCTCTAGGCTTCTGTGCCACTACGATCATAAGACTGCGTAAGTGTGTTTGTGTTTGTTTGGGGTGGGTGGGTTTTAGGGGGTTAATGTTTTTTTTGGGGGGTTTTATTGTGTTTTTTAATGTGTTGGGGGGTTTTGTTGTGGTTTTTAATGTTTTGGGTTTTTTTTTATTGTGTTTTTTAATGTTTTGGAGGGTTTTGTTGTGTTTTTTAATGTTTTAGGGGGGTTTTGTTGTGTTTTTTTAATGTTTTGTGGGGTTTTATTGTGTTTTTTAATGTTTTAGGGGGTTTTATTGTTTTTTTTAATGTTTTGGGGGGTTTTATTGTGTTTTTTAATGTTTTATGGGTTTTTTTTGTTTTGTTTTTTGCTGTTTTTTGCTGTTTTATTTTTGTCTTTTCTTGATTAGTCATTTCTTTGGTTTCTTGTTTTTCTTGTATGATTTTTTTCTACATTTTCCTGCTTTTTGTCATTTTTCCTTGATTTTTCTTAATTTTTCTCCTGTCTTTTCCCTTTTTTCCACCATTCACCACCACCACCACCACCGCCACCACCACACAGGCACTGGCTACACAATCTGGGCCGTGGTGTTGACTCTGAGGCCGTCACTGCCCGCCAGCTGGCCAAGAGTATCGGGTGTGGCAAGAATTTTCAAGGCAGGGAGACTCTTGACACTATTCCTAAGGTGTGTGAGAGAGAGAGAGAGAGAGAAAGAGTGAGATTTATTTATTTATTTTATTGATGTGAGAGAGTTTTTATGTATTGGTTTTATTGATGTGGGAGAGTTTTTATTTATTGGTTTTATTGATGGGAGAGTGGGAGAGTAGTCAATGGTAATAAAAGTGATGGAAAATAAAGCCCCACTAGTTTGCCAGTCCTCTTAAAGGTTGAAAGTGTTAGTTAAAAGTCAGGGAGGATAAATATGATCTTTTTTAATTGTTTGTTGTTTTGAAATTCTGTCCTTTTTGTTCTTGTTTATTTAATGTCTCTGGTTGAAATTCATTTATCTTATTTATTTATTTATTTGATTTATTGAGTTCATATATATTGTTTACTGAAAATTATGAGCCAGTTTTTTTTTAATGTATTTAATGAGTTTGCAGGAATTCTAACCTTGCTTTTATTGAATCTGCTGAATTATTGACTTTTTTTTAGCATTGCAACCTTTTTATTCATTTTCTTTGTGGTTTTTTAGTGTTATTTTTCCGTTTGAAGGTGCGGGAGTGGACGAGAAGCTTAGCGGATGAACTGTCCGAGCGATTGATGGCGGACAAGAGAGCTGTGAGTAGACCGTGTGTGTGTGTGTATTTGTGTGTGTGTGTGTGTGTGTGTGTGTGTGTGTGTGTGTGTGTGTGTGTGTTATGACTGTCGGTAAACTGTTATCAAGTACGCAAAAATTTAACAGTTCATCACCATTTTCATCACCTTCACCACCACCACTCTTAACCTCCCTTAAATACTCCCCAAAAAAACAACATAATCTCCCTTAAAAACCCCCAAAATTAACACCACCACCATTTTCAACACCTTCAACACCACTCTTAACCTCCCTTAAACACCCCCCAAAAAAACAACATAACCTCCCTTAAACACCCCAAAAATTAACACCACCACCATTTTCACCACCTTCAACACCACTCTTAATCTCCCTTAAACACCCCAAAAAAAACAACATAACCTCCCTTAAACACCCAAAAATTAACACCTCATCACCACTTCAACACCACTCAACACCACCACTCTATACACCCCCCCAAAAAAACAACATAACCTCCCTTAAACACCCCCCCAAAAAAAACAACATAACCTCCCTTAAAAACCCCAAAATTAAACACTTCACCACTTCAACACCACTCAACACCACCACTCTATACACCGGCAGAACAAGCGCACCGCCCGCACCCTGACAGTGGGGGTGCGTTTGGATGGTGATGAGCGCTGGTGCACCCTCACGCGGTCCTGCCGTTTGCCCTGCTATGACCCGGAGAGAATTGCCAGGGTGTCATTGTCCCTCTTCCAACACACCAACACCGCCACCACCCCTGATGTTTGGTACGTTTGTGTTTGTTCGTGTGTTTGTGTCGTGTTTTTGTCGTGTTTTTCTTGTGTTTTTTTTTTTGGGGGGGTCTTTTGTTTCTTTTCATTTTTTTTTATTTTATGTGTTTTTGTCGTGTTTTTCTTGTTTTTTTTCATTGGGTTTTTGTTTCTTTTCTGATCTTTTCTTTTTATGTGGTTTTTATCTCCTCTGTTTTTCTTGTTTTTTTTATTGGGGTTTTTGTTTCTTTTCTTATTTTTTCTTTTATGTGTTTTTATCTCTGTTTTTTCTTTTTTTTTCATGTTTTTTTGCTTCTTTCTTTTCTTATCTTTATTTTTTTTTGCTTCCTTCTTTTCTTATCTTGTTTTCTATCTGTTTTTGTGTGTTTTGTGTTCTTATCTCTTCTGTTTTTCTTGTTTTTTTTAATTTTGTGTGTTTTATTTCTTCCTTTTCCCATCTTTTCTATAGGTTTGTGTGTATGTGTTGTTGTTTTATTGTTTGGGTACTTTCTTTCTTTCTCTTCTGTTTTTTTTTTACGGTTTTTGTGTTTTGTTTGTCTTTTCCTTCTCTCATCTCTGTATTTGTATTCTTTTTCTTTGTTTCTGCTTGTATTATCTCTTTTATTGGGTCTATTTTCTCTAGTTTTTAATTTTGCTTTATTTAACGGAGTCTGGCTGGTGAAATGCGATGTTTTGATACCACATATATATATTTTCCCTTTTATTTTTCTTTCTCATTATTCATTTGCTTTACTTTTATTAACATTCTCACTTATTCTCTCTGTTATGCATTCCAATGGTGTATTACTGCAACACTATGTATGTATGTATGTATGTATGTATGTATGTATGTATGTATGTATGTATATGTGCTTGTATTCCTTAGTTTATTTGCTTCTATTATCGCCATAACGCATTAATAGTCTTGCATTTCATGGGTGTATTCTTTTATGTATGAATGCCCTGCTTTATTCATCTATTATTCACAAAATGCACTTATTTCTGCTAACAATCTGATGGGGTATTTATACAACACTATGGTTTGATGCAATGTTTTTCTGCACTGATGTAATATTTTCCTGCAACACCATGGCTTGATGTAATGGTATTTCTGCAACACTCTTTGATGTATGTAAAGATGGTAAGGAATAATTTGTGTTGAGTCAGGAATAAATACTCTTTACTTCAACGTCTCAATATAATGTCTTCTTCAGAGAGAGAGAGTGTGTTTCTCCTTACCATTTTTACACTCATTTGTCTTACTATTACTCAACACTGATGTATATATGTCTTTGTATGTATGTATGTATGTATGTATGGTTGTATGTTAAGTGTGGTGAGAGACAGCCTTGTATATATGTGTTATTATTAATTTAGAGTTAAGAAATAAACACAAGAACAAGAGAAGATACAGACAGACAGACAGAAACAGCCATACAAGTTGTGCCTACATGTACAAGCCACTACAGAAACTACAAGTGACAGGAGAAAGAGACAAACAGACAGACAGACAAGGAATCAAGTATAATAACAAGAAGGACTAGAAGAGATAGAGAGAGAGAGAAACAAATAAAGACAAAGATAGACATACAAAACAGTCTTAAATATAATAATGCGAGAGAGAGAGAGAGGGAAGAATAGAGAAAGAACAGAAGGAAGGAAGGAAGGAAGAAGGGGAAAGGATCATTAGAAGAAAGAGGAAGAGAGAGACAAACAACTAAAATAACAAGAAAACTAGAAGAAAAAGAGAGAAACAGACAAATACATACAATCAGACAAATACAATAACAAGAAAAGCTAGGAAAAAGAGAGAGAAACAAACAGAAACAGAGAGACATAGAAACAGACAAATACAATAACAACAAAAACACAGAGAGAGAGAGAAAGAAAAACAGACACAAACAGAAAAAAAAACATAGTCAAACAAACAGACAGACAGACAGACAGACACTACAAGCACTACAAGCAACAAGTGAGTAAGGACAACAATACTTTCAGGGCGCCCTCCATCAAGCACATCAGTCTCTCCGCCAGCAAATTTGAAGACGTGGCAGGGTCAGGCTCGGCAAATATTCAGGAGATGTTCAAGAAGGTGGAGAGGAAGAACGCTGCTCTCTCCTCACCCTCCACTGCCCCTAATGTCCCTAAAACGTCCCTAAATGTCCCTGAAACGTCCCTAAATCCTGTGTCTTCCTCGTTAAGTATCCCCGCAAACTCTAGTCTCTTTGCTACGCCTCAGAATGTGTCCCTAACTGCTTCGCGAGTCCCTGAAAGCCCTGACTCTTCTATTTCTGTCCCTGGAAACCCCTTAAATGTGTCCAAAAACAGTGAAAATATTGATGTATCTTTCTCAAATATTCATACAAATTCTCCCTCTTCCTCCTCCTCCACCTCCTCCACTTTCCTCTCCTCCCACACTCCCTCCACCTCATTTCCCCTCCAAAAATCTTCCGTTCCCTCCAATCCTCCTCCTCCATCACCCTCCTCCTCTTCCTCCTCCTCCTCCTCCTCAAGTGACACAGAAGAAGAGGAGGAAGAAGATGCAGTGGACAATACAAATACTCAAGTGACAGCCGGCCAATCAGGAGTCTCCGTTCGTTCCCCTGCTGAGGTATTAACCAATAGGATCGCAGCAAAGGTCAAGCAAGGTCGTGTGTCGTTCCCGAGCCAGGTCAGCCGGGAGGAGAGGTCAATGGGGGTCACGAGGGGTCAAAGTAATTCATTTTTTAAGAATTTTTTGCTGAATAGGTTGAAAAATGGTGGTGGTGGTGAAGATAAAGGAAGAACAAATGATAAAGAGAGTAATTTAGGCATAGAAAGTGATGAAAATAGCAGGATTGATGATGAAAATGACGAAGGAAGGAAGAATAACAGCGAAGAGGAGGAAGGAAGGAAAATGAGTGATTTAGACAGTGAAAGTGACATTAGGAAGAACAGAAGAGAGGAAAATGATGGTAAACCAGTGAATAATGAAGGTGAAGGAAGATTGAGTAGCAGTGAAGAGGAAGAAGGAAGATATATGAATAATTTAGACAATGAAGATGAAATTAGTAAGAGAAATAGAAGAAAAGAGGAGAAAAATAATGATGATAATGAAGGAAAGGAAGATATGAGTGATTTAGATATTTTAGTAAGTTTATTGGATAGTGATGAAGGAAGTGAGAGAGAAAATGAAGATGCAAAGGAAGAAATAGAAAGAAAAGGTGAATATGACGTAGAGAGAAGAGAAGAAGGAATAGATAAAGAGAATAATGAGAAAACAAACAATAAAGAACTAGAAGATGACACAGGTAAGAAGAAGGTAAAAAGAAGAAAAACGGATAAAACTGAAGACATACAGAGAAAACATGATAAGGAGGAAATAAGTGATGGAGATAATGAAGAAAATAGAAGAAAAACAAAAGAAATGGAGGAAAATGGAGGAAATAAAAAGGAAAATTCACTGAGTCCTGAACTGTTTAGCTCTTGGGAAGTGGAAAAAAGCAAGGAAAGAATACGAGACAAAAAAAGAAGAAAAAGACTTAGATTTCCTACAAGAACTGAACAGCAGATTGACTTGCAGAGTGCCACAGAGGAAATACAAGCTAACAACAGTGCCAAAAATAGAGTAGAAGGAAATATGAGTGCCGAGACAAGTGGCATCACCAATAACACCACTGCAGGCACGCGGAACACCACCACAAGAGATCTGCAAGGAAGTACGAGTGCCAACACCAATAATGCCGCTGCAGAAGACAAACACGGCACTTCTAATAACAGTGCCACTAATAAAGCTTTGGCACTGGAGCTGTTCCCTGATCTTGACAATGCCGACACTACACTCTTGCCCTTACTGCCGGAGAATTTAAGGGTCGAGGTGGAGGCACTGCTTTCTCGGCACTCGGCACTCACAGAACCCACAGAGTGCCAAGTGTCTGTATCTACGAACGAACAGCCACAGAAGGGAATCATGAAATATATGAAAAAATCACCTAAGAAGATGCCAAATAATGAGAGTGCCAGCGACCTAGTACAGTGCCAAGAGTGCCAAATGTCCGTATCTCCGTTTGAACTCCCCGAACACTTAGATTATCACGTGGCACTGAAGCTGCAAAGTGACCTCAGGCAGGGGGGTGGGGAGGGGTCGGGCCAGGGTCACAGGGGGGGTGGGTCAGGTCGGGTCACAAGGGGAAGGGACAAAAAGAGAGGTCGTCCCAGCCGTCAAGAGGTCGCCGGGAGTAAAGTGCAAAAATTAGATGCTTTTTTTAATAGGTGTTGAGGTTTTGCTTTTGTTTTTTCTCTTTTTTATGTTTTTCTTTCTTTTTTGTGTTTTTTTCCTTTGATTTTTCATTTTTTTCTTTGATTTTTTTCTTTTTAAGTTTTCTTTTGAGTTTTTTTGATAGATAATAGATTTTTTGTATGTATTTTCTCAAGTTTTTCTGAGAATTTCAATATAACTTGCTTTATTTTAGAATAATTAAACTCAGGCAGTATTTGTGTGTGTGATTTTCTGGTGATAAAATAGAAGAATTGTCTTTTTTTACTGTAATAAATTAAAACGACTTATTTAATATTTATTGTGATATGAATTAGCTTTATCTATGCTTTACTAATTGTGTTCATTAATATTGTACTGTATATACGGATATTGTACTGTATATAATAAATTATTGTATCATGCAGTGGTGGGGGGAATAAAGTTAAAGGTTTATTAATGTATGGATGCCTATATATACCCACTTACATACATACATACATGAATGTATTTCTAGATGGAACAATACATACATTGTTGCTAATAATGTAGTAACAACTTCCATCCTTCCATATTTACAGAAGTTTTCCTCTATGGCTGTCTGTCACACATCCATACATCCAACAGTGAGTATATATATTGTTATTTTTTAGTATATTTGATGGAGACAGAGAGAGGATTTATTATTATATAGTTAGTCTCTCTCTCTCTCTCTCTCTCTCTCTCTCTCTCTCTCTCTCTCAGGTTACAAAAACACACAAATAACATACTCCCTTTTATTTCAACACTTACTTTACATTCCTTGCTTAGAAATCTACTTTAATAACCTTAAAAAGTATAACAAAGTACCTATAATATTCTCTCTCTCTCTCTCTCTCTCTCTCTCTCTCTCTCTCTCTCTCTCACTCATATAGTTTAATCTCTGGTACAGGGTGGGTCAGAAAATTTTGAGTTACTGCTGTACATTTTTTGCTCAGGACTTTTAAAATGGATGTTATTCTTGCTATTTTTCATTCTTCTTGTTTTTTTGGTCACTTTTTGTCTTTTTTTGTCTTATTTTCCACACACCATCTTGTCTTTCCATTGGTCACCTTGTCTTAGTGAAGTAATTTTGAAATGGGTTGATTTTTATGCATTTTGAAGGATTATAAATGTGATTAAACATTATTTCATGGATTATTATTATTATTCATTTATTTATTCTATTATTTTCTTTTGTTACGGGTGAAGTTATAGTTAAATAATTCCTTTTGTCTGTTTTTGAGTGGTGGTAATTATGAAATGGTCTCTCTCTCTCTCTCTCTCTCTCTCTCTGCGTGTATTTGAAAAGGCCACAGAAATGAATTAACTATTATTATTATTATCATCATCTTTTAAGGGAATAAGAATAGAATAAGTTACATAATGACATATCTATTCAATAACATGTTTTCCAATACCAAAAAAGGCTTCCTCTTATAAAATAACTTATCTGTCATAGAAAACAAAAGAAATAAGAAAGAAAAAGAAAGGAAAATATGTAAAGAATTCCTTGTAATGGTGTTGAATGTTGCTATTGTGACTACTGGAGGTGAACAAAAGCAGCAGCAGCAGCAGCGGTGGTGGTTACTGGTGTTGATGGTAGTGACGGTGGTGATGACAGTAGCTATGGTGGTGTATTTTACTGAGTTCATTAATATTCCTCTCCTTTTTTTGCAATTTCTCGGTTATTATTCCATTCTGTCAATATTTGTGGTGGTGGCGGTGGTGGCGGTGTTGACATTACCTTTTTACCTTAATTAATCCCCATTACTTTACCATTCCTCACTTACCACTCCATATCTCCACTATTCCAATGGCAAAGGGAAACAAACAAGCAATATTATGGTGATGGCGGCAGTAAACTAATGATGGTGATGGTGGTGGTGGCGGTGGTGGCAATGGTGGTGGTGGCGGCGGTGGTGGTTCAGGGTTCGCAGGGCTTCACCAGGTTGACGGAGAACTCTCTCACTTGCTCAACACCGCGTACCTCGTGTTCCAGCAGAGGGAGGCGTATTATGTGGAAGTCTTCGTACAGGTCCGTGATCTAGGGAGGGAGGGAGGGAAGGAGGGACGGCCAGAATTAATGAATGAAAAATGGCAAGAATTAATGAGTAAAAAATAATGATAATAATAATAATAAAATGGCCAGAATTAATGAATGAAAAATGGTTAGAATAGATAAATCAAGAAATAATAATATAAAAATGGCCAGAATTAATGAATGAAAAATGGTTAGAATAGATAAATCAAGAAATAATAATAATAAAAAGAATAATAAAAAAAGTTAGTAATTTTTGGGAACGTTTTGCTGGTTAGAGTCAATGGATCAGTGAATAATAATAATAAAAAGACGAATAGGTTGAATTTGTTGGTTGAAATAAACAAATCAATGAATAATAATAAAAAGAAGAAGAAAAAACAAGTCAGTAATCTGTGGGAACGTTTTGCTGGTTAGAGTCAAAGGATCAGTAAATAATAATAATAATAAAAAGAAGAATACAATGAATAATAATACAAAGAAGAAGAGGAAGGAGAAAAAAAAACAAGTGGGTAATTTTTGGGAACCTATTCACCCACCCACCTGGTCTAGATACTTGGCCTGGATGCGGCGGCGGGCAGAGCAGGTGGGGCAGTTCTTCCCACCTGGCGACGTCCCGAGCAACAGCTGGTTCACCACGATGTTGTGCGTGTCAATGCCGTAACGCGTCAGTTCCTGCACCAGCCGTTCCGTCTCGTACAGCGACAGGAACTCAGCGATGCACACACACACGAAGGTTGTCTGGTCCTATAGGGGGGGGTTAGGTTAGGTTAGGTTTGGTTTAGTTTAGTTTAGTTTAGTTTAGTTTAGTTTACTTTACTTTACTTTACTTTACTTTGGTTTGCTTTGGTTAAGTTAGGTTAGGTTAGGTTTAGTTTAGTTTATTTTACTTTTACTTTACTTTGGTTTACTTTGGTTTGAGTAGATCAATTAATCCCTTCAGTACTGGGACACATTTTCACATCTACTTTGCCATTTGTTGATTTTCACATTTATTTTGCTCTTTTTTTATTTCCCACAGCCTCAGAAACTCATGTGAGGGTTAAAATAGTACAGACCCTGGCCGTTAATCATCTGACCTCCATACACCCTTCCTAACGTCAATAAAAACATCTATTAACCCAAAACTCATAGAAATGTATCCCAGTACTGAAGGGGTTAAGCTCAGAATCAACACTAGATATGACAATACACAAAAATAAAGCCAAAAACATCTAATCACACCCAAAACTCATAGAAATGTATCCCAGTACTGAAGACGTCAAGCTTAGAATCAACAGTAGATATGACAATACACAAATAATGAAGCCAGAACTAACACACACCATTAGAGCTTCATTACTTACTTACCGGGTTTTTGAATTGTTCGTTGACCTTCTGTATGACTGGTAAGATTCCCTCCAGCTTTCCTGACACCTCATCTGCATTGAACTCTTGCATCCCCAGTAAACCGGCCACCTGCGGGACATTGGCGGGTGTGAACCAGTAATATTAACCAGACACAATACTGGGATAACTCTAAGACATGATGAAAGTGATGCAGAACCGGTAATATTAACTAGACAATACCGGGAGAACTGGTGGACAAAATAGCAGTGACGCAGAACAAAATATTACACTGGGAAGGAAAAATACCCGAGAGAACTTTAAAAACGCAATAGAAACCACACTGAACAAAATATTAAAATCGGACAACATTCTTTTATAAAACCGCACTCTATTTTGCCCTTCACCAATTAACCCTTCCCAAATATAGCAAAAAAAAATAGATAATCACTAATTAACCCCAAGAATCAATCCCTTTTTAACAATATTCAACCCCACAAGAACATAAGCAATCCAACACTCACACAAACCTTAAATAACACAAGGTAAAATATTCCACACACACACACCTGCTTATAATTAACCCATATCTCTCCCATTGCCTCACCTGGTTAATGAAGGGGGAGATGTGACTCTTAAGGCGCAGGAGTTTGCCCAGTGACTTCTCTATGACCTGTGGGAAGGACAAGAGGCGCAGAGTGTGGCCAGTGGGGGCTGTGTCAAATACCACCACACTGAAGTTCATCCCTTGCACAAGTCTGGAAGAAATGTGGATTACGTTAGTTGCCAGTCCCCTCGCAGGTCTGACGTTCTTGTGCTAGTTTGGGAAAATGAGAGATGTAACTTGGCTTAACTTAATATTCTCTGCATAATCACTCTGACTTGATCTTAACTTAATTTTCTCTTGATGACCTTCCTTGACCTCAAATGACCTTACTGTGACCTCACCGCACTTACTTCATGACCTCAGCGTAACTAATGCCCTTCACAATCTCACTCTAACTTGAACCTAACCTAATTATCCCATTATGACCTCCCTAAACCTCCGCTGACCTTACATGACCTTTCCTGACCTCACCGCACTTACTTCATGACCTCGGCGTAACTCATGGCCTCGTCAATGCCCGGGAACGCCCCCAGCACCTCCTGCATGATGTCCCGCCCCATGCGCACGGCGTCTGTGGCCCCTTCAAAGTATTCGTCAGGCAGGTCACCGTAGCCTATGTTGGGGTCAATTTCCTGGGGGTGGCGAGGTTAGGTTAGGTTAGGTCAATGGGGTTTTTAGGGATGTTTTTCGTTGTTTTTAAGGGGATTTTTCATAAGTACCACTCAAAAGGGGCAGAACCAATTTCCTGGGGGTGGTTAGGTTAGGTTAGGTTAGGTTAGGTCAATGGGGTTTTTAGGGATGTTTTTCTTCGTTTTTAAGGGAATTTTTCATAATTTACCACTCAAAATGGGCAGAACCAATTATATATTCCCCATTACTTCTCAACAATGGGTACTACATTTTTAACTATTGCGGCGATGTTAAGGGACCAATTTCACGCAACAGCAAGCACTATAGAACACAAACAAGGACAACAACAACACCACTATATCTTACCATGGCGAAGAGGTTATCAAACTGCCTTACTTTCGTTGGCACTTTTGAGAATTTCTGGTCAAAGGCATCTGAAATATTGTGTGCCGGGTCTGTGGAGATGATGAGGACTGACTCGCGGGTTTGGGACAGCTGAACGGCCAGGCTGCAGCTGTAGGGGTGTGTGGGGGCGGCAGGTTAGGTTAGGTTAGGTTGATATGGCTGTGTACTCATGAAAAATGGGATAAAAAAGAGGGGATGATGTGATTTGTGAGGGGAATGGATGAAAAATGAGATGGAAATGGGAAAAATGGTGAAAGAAGTGAGGAAAATAATTAAAGACACATATTTTTTCCAATATCGCATCTGAGGAACAATAAAAAACAATAAAAATCAGAAAACACGAAAAAACAAGAAAGAAAAACAAAACTAAAACAAAAAAAACACACATTTCTATCTGACGAACAAGTAAAAAACCAACCAAAACAAAACAAAACGAAAAACAAGAAAGGAAAACCAAAACGAAAAACACACACACACACACACACACACACACAAAACGTCCTTCCTTACCTGGTAGTTGTCTTTCCCACACCACCTTTGCCCCCCACAAACACCCATTTCAAAGTGGTCTGCTCTACGATGTTCTTGAGGCTTGGTTCCAGTGGTTCAAGGTCTTCCATTGCTGAGTCTGTCTTTGCCATGCCCTGCTGCTGCTTGCTGGTGGTGGTGGCGGTGGTGGTGGTGTCTTAGTTAACTCCCTGTAGGCAAAGTGTAGGGGTTAGAAAGGTAGAGTAAGGTCTTAGTTAGAGGCTTGACAGGGTTAATTAATACAGACTTGGCAGGGTAACAGGGAGAAAGATAGAGAAATAATAACCAAAAATAAGAACAAGGATTTATTTATTTCATTTAATTTGCTGTAGGAAGGGTGTAGGGGTTAGTTTAGTGGCTTGACAGGGTTAATGTAAACTTGACAGGGTAAGAGAGAGATAGAAAAATAATAACTAAGAATAAGAACAAGGATTTATTTATTTCATTTAATTTGCTGTATTAAGAGTGTAGGGGTTAGTTTAGTGGCTTGACAGGGTTAATGTAAACTTGACAGGGTAAGAGAGAGATAGAGAAATACTAACCAAATATAAGAACAAGGATTTATTTATTTCATTTAATTTGCTGTATTAAGAGTGTAGGGGTTAGTTAGTGGCGTGACAGGGTTGATTAATGCAGACTTGGCAGGGTGACAGGGAGAGAGAGAGAGAAATATTAACCAAAAATAAGAACAAGGATTTATTTTATTTCATTCAATTTGCCATATTAAGACAGATAGACAATAGAGAATTAATAAACACACAAAACTACACACAACCAGTTATATACCAGTAAATGTCACCCTCCCAGTACCTCACCCAGTCACCCAGTCACCTCAGCATCACCAGTACACTTAATACACCAGTCACCACCCTTACCACCAGTACTAGACACCCCCTCACACCAGTAACACCACCAGTACATATGTTATTAGTACTGGTAACACGTTTGTTCACACCAGTAGTAACGCATCACCAGTACATATGTTAATAGTACTGGTAACACCTTAGTACACCAGTCACCAGCCACCACCAGTACTACACCACCAGTACAGGCGTTAAAAGTACTGGTAACACCTTAATACACCAGTAACCACCCTTCCCGGTACAAATCACACGTCATCACCAGTAACATCACCAGTACACGAGTTATTAGTACTGGTGATGCACTGGTACTGGTGTTACCGGTGGTGTTGACTTACTACTACTACTACTACTACTACTACTACTACTACTACTACTACTACTACTATACCAGTTCGGCCCAGTAATTCGTGGGTCCCAGTATAGTGTATGACTGGTGTTTACCTCTCTTGGTGCTGATGGTGATGATGATGCAGGGGGATTTTGATCTTTGGTGTTGAAACTCTCTCTCTCTCTCTCTCTCTCTCTCTCTCTCTCTCTCTCTCTCTCTCTCTCTCTCGGGTACTACTGCTGGAGGGGGGTGGTAGGGGGGGCAGGGGGGGCGGGGGTGCGCAAAACACGTGCGCATAGTGACGGAATTTGCCCAAAACTGATGAAATGTGACGAAGTGAAAAATTCCACGACAAAAAGAAACCTTCGTTCATTTTGACTTGTCTGTTGGCACTGATTAGGACAAAACGTTCAAAAGTTTGCGTGTGCGTGCATGTGCGTGTGTGTGTGCGTGTGTGTACGTAAGGTAGTATCCGTGTACGTCATTGAGCATCGTGGGAGTTGCGTGCGTGAGTGCGTGTGTGCGTGCGTTGAGGGGAAAGTTAGCAGGGTTTGACGGAGGGCCTCGTAAGGGGGAGAGGAGATACGCAAAGGTGGTGAGTGGAAGGTGCGTAGGTCCGCCCCTGGTGCAGCGGCGGCCAGGTGGAGGTGAGAGGGAGAGAGGCGGAGTCCTATCACCTGTGGGACTTAATCAGATTGTTTCCAAACTTACATCTAACTTCGAATTAAGGAAAGCGCGCCATTATCGATTCGAGGCTGCGCACTGGACCAGCCCGCCGCGTGAGGTGCCGCGTCGCTATTTACTAAAACTTTATTATCGCCCCTTTCCTCGGCTTCCCCTGCGAGGCTGCACTCACCAGGGCGTCAGGGGCTCCGTGGTAAATGCGTGAAGGGCGTAGTGTGGGCGGGCGAGGCATGGGCGTGGCGGTGTAGCGTGGAAAATAGTCACACACACTCGCCGCGGCTGGCACGCAAGAAGACGAGCCATCTTTCCCAGACTTGGCGAGTAAAGTCAGCAAACTTTTTCAGACTCGCACAACTTTCTAAGATTTGATCGTGTGTGGCTTTTAGACATGGACACACCCACCTTCTGGCGGCAAAAACACTGCAGCACACGCCACTGACCCCTGCGCCACGCTACACCGCCGCCCCGCCTCCCCATAACAGGTGAGACAGCCAACACCAAACGTTAATATTGATACACCCAACTTGGAACCCTCCGCAAACTTGTGTCACGACCTCTCCAGCCGCTGTGACGCCCCCTGCACCTGCCACACCGCCACACCGGCCCTACAGGTGCCCGTGGAAGGTACCAGTGCTGCCCGGACACCCCGTAAAGCCCCGTAAACACTGTAAAGGCTTGTTTGATCAACTTCGAGTGGCGGTGAATGGAGAAGAGCAGAGGTGGCGGGCGTAGGAGTGACTGCAGTTTCCTCTCGACCACTAAGGGGAGCTAAGGGGCCAAGGGGCGTGAAGGGAGCGTGGGGAGGTGACGGGGGGCTGTGTGGGGGGGGAGGGGGTGATGCAAGTGGGGTGTAGTGGTGAGAGAGGGAGTGTAACTGTGTGATAT
>CM035181.1:27293028-27303712 GCA_020233015.1 Callinectes sapidus | reverse complement strand
CTCTCTCTCTCTCTCTCTCTCTCTCTCTCTCTCTCTCTCTCTCTCTCTCTCTCTCCCTCTCTCTCTCTCTCTCTCTCTCTTTTATTTTAGTTTGCCATGAATTCACTACGCTTTCTCTATTTCATCTACTTTTTTTCACTTTTATTTATTCATTTTTTTCCAAGGTTGAAACATTTATCTTTTTTATATATATTGAGCAGGTATTGTAATATTTTCTCTTTATTTTCTCATTTCTTTTCACTATTTCTCTATCTTCATTATTTTCCTTATTACTATTAATTTCTTTCATCTCATTATCACGTATTCATTTTATTACCACATTTCTCTTCATTTTTTCCTCTTAACTAACAAAGTACATCAAATTTCCTACTCTAATTTCCCTTTTTATTTCTATTCTTTTCTCTATCTCATTACTGAATTGTCTGTGTCTCGTCTTGACTCTTCTCACTTGCTACAGAAGGAAAGAGAAATATTATATAGGATTTATTATTATTATTATTATTATTATTATTATTTTTATTATTATTATTATATTTTCATTTAATTGGTGAATGCTAAACCTCACACGGTATATATATAATTAGAAAGTGCATTACTATTATCATTATTATCATTATTTCTATTTGTGTAAGGAGATTTCAGTGTGTGTGTGTGTGTGTGTGTGTGTGTGTGTGTGTGTGTGTGTGTGTGTGTGTGTGCGTGTGCGTGCGATGCCTTTTAAATATTGCGAGAGGGAAAGGTTTGGAAAATCTATCTATGTGGATTTTTTTCCCTCGGGAATGCAATTATTTAAACACACACACACACACACACACACACACACACACACACACACACACACACACACACACACACACTTCCAATTAGCACTATTACCTTGCAGAACCAATTACCTGTGCGTGTGTGTGCGTGTCTGTGTGTGTGTGAGTGCGTGCATGCGTGAATAAATGCGTGTACACAGTATAGATGCATAAAAAAAACCTTCACAAACCACAAAACCTCTATACAAACCTAACTAACACCAAGAGAAACACACACAAAAAAACCAAACCCATTTCAAAAAGTATTCGTGCTAAACAAGGTGAAGATAAAGATCAGAATCCCAAAGGAGCAAAGAATAACAACCTGACTCCCAATATTAAACTTCTTGGCCTGCATCACTTTCTTCATCAAACTGGAGTGGGACTTGACCCGCTGGACCCTTAAGTAATTCACTATACCGTTAGCAATGACCACCACGAAACACAGCATGATCAGTGACACATACCACACGTCTATCAGTTTATAATAAGGTGTTTTCACGTAATTATTCGTAGCCTGAGAGAACAGAGCCACAAGAACGAGGAGAGATGTTAAGGAGACCATGATCCGCTCGTTAAACCCAGCAATAGGGAAGAAAAGCGAGGAGTAACAAATGATAAACATGAGCGAACTCGGCAGAAAGTTATTGGTCAAGTGGTAATCCGGTTGGCCAATCAGGTGTAAGGTGAGGGTCAGTTGATCTTGATCTGTGTACAGTGTTATCTTCTCCAGCCTGTAGTCAAGCAGGTCATGATCACCGAAGTATCTGATGAAGGGTGGGTCTCCGTTATTCTGGCGGGGGTCTATCACCTGCCAGTCTACGTTCTCGTGGTCGCCGAAGAGAGTGATGGTGAGGTTGCACATGTACTTGCCGAAGGGATACCTGGACACCCGCAGCTGACACGGGTACGTCGCCTCGAAGTTGTAGTAGTACGAGATGTTGGCTCTGGTCATGTACGTCCCTGTGTCGGGGAGACGGTACGTCCCTGTGTCGGGGAGACGGCCGGCGTGGGGAGAGGTAAGGAACACAGAAGCAAAGGAAGGAGAGGGGAGAGGGGAGAGAAAGAGAGAGAGGAGTGTGGAAGGAAGAAGAGGAAGAAGATGAATATCATTAGTTATGGCAAGGAAAACACTGTCAAAACACTACACAGAACACACCACAAAACGCTAACACTACCCACCCCACCCCACCCCGCCCCGCCCCGCCCCGCCCCGCCCCATCCCGGACTCACCCATGAGCGGGTCTTGGAGGAGGCGCTGCTGGTGCGGCCTCTTAGTCCAGAAGAGGTAGCACACGGTCCTGTTGGCGGAGGGGCGCACCACAGGGCCGCTGGAAAACCCGGCGAACATGAGGAAGGCGGGAGTCCAGATTTGGTGGCAAGGGAAGAAGTTGCGGCCCATCTTGGTGTCCACGAACCTGAGTCTGTCGTCCTCCCATTGCAGGTGTAGGTTGAGCTCCACTCTGGCCAGGCCCTCCTCCGTGTCCATCTTGTTCACCATCTTCGCTTCGAACATGTAGTACAAGTTGAGCTTCTGGCCGGCGAAGGGACGCACGTTGGCGTCGTAGTGCGCGTCCTTGCTGACGAGGCGCCCGCTGCCGCACTCCTCCTCGTCACTCATGTCCGCGGCGTGGAGGCGCCCGTCACACCGCTCGCTGCGCAGCACACACTCGCCATCGTTGGAGGAGAACTGGATGGCGTTGCACACCGTAAAGGTGAGGGTGTAGGCGGCGCGGGCGTGGCTGGGGGAGTGCCAGGCGCGGCGCCCCATCACGCCCACGCTGCCGTTGAGGTGCAGCTGGCGGTGGTGCAGGCTGGACTGTAGGGTCCAGCCATCTGCCGCCCGCGTGATGTTACTGGTCTGTCCCTGGAAGAAGAAGGAGCCGTCTTGCCGCGCGATGAGGCGGTAGTGGCGGTCAAAGTCTGTGAGGGCGCCGAAGAGCGTGTAGCGCAGGCCGGCAGGCACTTGGCACAGGCTGCACTCCAGGTCGCTGAGGCAGGGACGCCGCCCCACGCCGCCGCCAGCCAGCAGCAGCACGGGACAGATGGCGGCAGGACCTTTCTCCCTCTCACCGGCGTCACTGGTCCAGGACAGGTGTTCCTCAGAGGTGCAGTTGAAGGTCACCAGGCCCTCGGCGGCCTCCTCCGGGGTGGGGAGGGGGCCGCCCAGGCTGCGGCACCAGCGCAGGGCCCTGTCATGGTCCCACGCCTCGCGCAGCACCAGGGTGACCACGGATGTGTCGCAGGGCTCCTGCAGGTCCTCCTCCAGGGCGAACACAGGGCCGTAGGGCTTCCAGGACTCACTGAGTGGTTTGGTGAGCCGGTTGTCCTCCAGCAGCAGGGAGCAGTTGTCGGGGGTCAGCTGCCCCTCCCCCACCCGCAGTGTGACGCCTGTGACGAAACCCGTGAAGGAGGCGGCGTTCCGTCTTCCAGGGGCGCCCACGCACACCGTGACACCCTCCTCCCACGATGAGACATTGGCACCGAGAGGCGCGTCCAGGGGCAGGCCCTGCAGGGACGCCCACACCTGCAGGAGAGACACAACTGCTGCCACACCTACCTACGCCTGCACCCACGCACACTGACACCGATATGCTTCATCACCGAACACCTCTGCAGATATCACAAGCCTTCAGTACCTGGTAAGCCTGTGGTGTGGGTGTGGGTGTGTGCGTGTCGTGTGCGGCAGACAGACCCACGCACACCATGTTCCACGCCTCGGCCTGGAGGGAGCGGTTGAAGTGGTGCGTCTCCTCGCCGACCGTCAGCCAGAGAGCGAGGGAGGTGTTGGTGCCTGCGTGGGAACAGCGAGGCGTGGTGAGAGGAGCACACACCACCCCAGGGAGAGAGAGAGAGAGAGCAGGAGGGAGAGCGTGGGGAAGGGAGGGCAATGCGTCACAGGTGCACATGAAGGGACGCAGGGAGGGAGGGAGAGGCAGGGCACGAACAACACCTGCAGGAGACAGCAACACTAGCCATCGTGGAGACAGTGGACAGTTAAATGGACGTAGAAACAGACAGACAGACAAATGGACGAGTAATCCAATACACAGACGATTAACGAACAATCAGACACCACAGCACTACAGCACCACAGCACCTCACCAGCAGCCACAGAAACGCCACTGGACTTGAAGGAGACGATGTGGCTGCGTGAGTTGGGCTGCTTCATCTCGGGCCTTGCCAGGACACACACACCCACAGAGGAGGCACTCTCGTTGGGGAAATCCTCAAGGAAGGTTTCGTTTTGGGGGAAAGTCCTGCACAGGCGTCCTTTTGAAGTCTCCACAGCCGCTATCACCGTGCCCTCTCCTGCAGGATGGGAGGAAGAGAAGGAATAGTACAAATTAGGCAGAGAAATGATGCCCTATTACCTCTATTTCTTTGTGATACACCAATAAATCCCCTCATCACCCAAGCACAGGTGAGAGGGAGAAGGCAAACAGGTAAACAAAGATACCTAACCTAACCTAAACTAAAACTAACCACGACACTAATACAAGGAAATCCACCTGACCAAACTGGCTTTACCTGTAGAAGCGCCCATGACTTGACAGGTGAGAGAAAGGAGGAGGCAAGCAGGTAAACACAGGTACCTCTCCATAGCTCCTTGTGACTCGTACTGCCCGCTCTCGTGTGGGAAGTGGAGGTTTTTGTCCTTATCTGTCTCTCTAAGTGGATCATTCGAATTGCCCCGTTTAGAGGAGTAATTACGTGATATGAATGCATAAGGCAGCGTCGTGTATGTGTATCAACGCTCCTTCGCCGTGTGCGCTCCTGTACCGGTAGAAAATGTGTGTGTGTGTGTGTGTGTGTGTGTGTGTGTGGCAGTGGTGTTTTGTTAGTGTTTGTGGATCTTTGTGGATTTGTTTAAGATTTGTTGTGGTGAAAAGTTTGTGTTTTTCAATATAGATTTTTTTTCAAGGGGGTCTAAATGTTTAGATGGCGTTTTTTTAATGTTTTTTTTTTTTTTCAAAGGGGGTTTAAATGTTTAGATTTTTTTTAATGGTGTTTTTACTCTAATAAGCAGAACGGATATAAAAAAGTCTATGTTTAGATGTTTTTTAATGGCGTTTTTACCCTAATAAGCAGAATACATCAAGAAACAAATAAATAAACATCACGGTGCTAAAAAGGGGTTAAGAGTGACCCAATACTACGCAGAGTAAATGGAGGAGCCGAGAACATACGGAATAAATAACACGCAAAAGTGGGAGAGACTAAAGACTTAATGACATAATGGGTGCATATCTGATTAGCAGGTGTGAGAGAGAGAGAGAGAGAGAGAGAGAGAGAGAGAGAGAGAGAGAGAGGCAGTGGGAAAGAAAGAATGCCATACAGGTGTGATTAGCTAATGATATACCGGTGCTATGAATGTTTAGGTAATGGCCTCCTCCTCCTCCTCCTCCTCCTCCTCTTCCTCCAAGGTGTGGTTCTGTTCAATATTGTTTGTTTTTCGTTTTTCTGTTCAATAATGCGAGTTTTTTTTTAGTGTTTGTCCAATATTAAGTGTTTGTTAAGGTGTTTTGCTCAATATGAAGTGTTTCTGTTCAATAATACGTGTTTTTTAATGTTTTGTTTTCTTTTTTCAATCATTCTTCACTTCTCCATTTGTATCAATATTTCACGTGGTTTGAGCGAAAATGGTGGTTTATAGATATTTTACACGTGCAGAGAGAGAGAGAGAGAGAGAGAGAGAGAGAGAGAGAGAGAGAGAGAGAGAGAGAGAGAGAGAGACAGAGACAGAGAGAGAGAGTCATACACGCAACAGAATAGAAAAGCTGTGGATGAGACAATTATAGATCATCTTATCTTAATATATACAGCACCAACAGCAGCAGCAGCAGCAGGAGGAGGAATAGGAGAAATAGATGCAGTGTTACTTTCTATATTTCTTTGTGATACAGCGATATTGAGCAAGAAGGCAAGGTAAAAATGAGGGGAGGAAAGTGTTAGATGCAGTTAGGCTACCATTAGATAAATCGCCAAAAGTTATTAGTACAGGAATATTTTTACTTTTTTCAAGTTCAAAAAACACAAAACACCGAAATTTTGTTCACTTTTTCATCACTATCACAACCACAATCACTTATTTCAGTTCAAAAAGCACTAAACATCAAAATTGTGTTCACTTATCACCACCATCACCACCGCCGCCGCCGCTTGGACTGGCCGCTGTGTTACGTGTGGCGAGGGAGGATAAAGTCAGTCTGGCAGTATTTGCTCGGAGTATTAATGCCATCACATATATCAAGTAGTTGTGACCTTTCCCTGTCACCTTTGCTTGCTGCCTGGCCACTTACCTCCATCTATCAACCAACCAACCACCAAGAAAAATGACACGAAACGCTTTACTCCGTCACCGCGATTAATTGTCAGTATCACAGAGATGAGTAGCGAGTAGCGAGTAGCGAGTAGTGAGTAGCGGGTTTTTCAAGGGTGTTTCTACAGTTAATAATGTAGAAATTTTGTCAATCGGGTTTGCAAGTGTGTTTCCCCAGTTAATAATGTAGAAATTTTGTCAATGTCCCTCAAGAACTGTAAAAAACATCTTTCAAAATAGTGCCAAATGAAATGAAGCGTTTTGAAACAGTTCACGTGAAGCAGAGAAGCCTAATTAAGTATGATCAATGAACTAAGGCATGCAAAGGCTGTATTAAAACCATTATATCTCTTTTTTATTCATTTTTTATCAATCTATCACTATCACTATTATCACCATTATTATTTGCAGATTGTAATGGAGTCGCCCTGCGCATGTTCAGTACCCGCCGAGCCAGCCAATCAAGCAGGAGGAAGGTGAAGGAGTGAAGGGAACAGCTGAGCCACAACACACTAAATCTGCAAATATACCCTCTTCAGTGCTGCAATACCCACAGTGCAGCATCCACGGCGTGAGAAGGGGAGGGAAGGTACACACATACAGCAAGTGGTAGCGTTAAAGAAATGGAGGATACAAGAGGAAATGTGAGTGTGTCCACGTCTTGCCCGCGCCCTCAACTACTCTCCGTCCCGACTGTTTTGTGAGTATTCGTGATTTGTGCTGTAATATCCGTTTGCTGTAACTGTGGCGTGAGAGGTGGTGGGAGAGGAGGTGCAGCAGGTGGAGGAGTGACGGTGGATGAATAGGGGAATAATGGAGATATGGAAGATGGGGAGGTGTTCTGGGTGTGAGGACTTTTGTATACACTATTAATTCCAGTCACTAACTATATTATTATATAGATATTATATAGATCTATTAACACTTATTTCAGCGCGTCTCCGATCTGCGACCAGTGAAGTGTGAATAGCGTGGCGTGAAGAGGACGAGGCGGCGGCAGGAGGCACCACAACAAGGCACACCCACCAGCTGTTGACATTAAATAACCCCTGTGGAGTTTAAGGTAAGGAAGAGGGTTACAGGAGTTTAATTACAAATACAATACAAATCATTTTCACGTGTAATTTCACTACAGTTGAACGAGTGAACGGAAGAGGATACCAGCACGCAGGATACACGCACGCACGGGCACTGATACCAGCAAGTGGTGGGACCTGTGAGTGACACGATGAGGATACGGCACTGCTGCTCCTAGTAGCACTGACTGGTACTGGGCACACCCCAGACCCCAGCGACTGATGTGAATTTATATATATGGGTGGATATGAAAAAGTAAGATAGTCAGAAACCACAATTCTAATACCACATCCCTAACTGCGGGTACACACATAGGATGCTTCTCAGAGTGAGGATACTTCTCAGAGTGTCCGGAGAAAGACAGGATCAAATTTTCACCAAAAATTTTATTAAAAAAAAAAAAGAAAAACAAACAATAAATTTCAACTTCAAAGAGGGAGAGTCTAACTCTTAAACCATACAAGTGTTTGTCAACCGGAGAACATCCAGTCTACAGTGTTTGTGGTGGTGGTAGTAGTAGTAGTTAGTAGTCGTCGTCGTCGTCGTCCTGGTTCTTCTTATCCTGGTCTTCTTCCTCTTGGTCCGTGTCGTGTCGTGTCGTGTCGTCTCGTCTCCCTGTGCCGAGTCCTCCTCCTGTTGTTCCTTCTGCTCCTGTGTGTGTAAGACATAGGCAATATTACTACTTACAATGTGATGAATGTTTTTTGCTGGTGCGGTCTTTCCTAGCCAGAAAGAGACAAGTTTAGTGGTGACTATCGAACCTAATTTGTGGACCGACTGGTTAGTTATGCAAGTTATCTCTCGCACTTCTGAATGACGTGAATTATTAATTAATGTCTTCTTTCTGTAATGATTACTAAATGAAGATAACTCATTGACGTATGGTATACGAATCAATTGATTTAGGTTTTTTAGCAATAAAATTACTAAATTAACGTTACCTTGTTTCAATCTCCCATGTAACAATTACAGCAGCAGCAGCAGCAGTAGTAGTAGTAGGACCACCACCAGGTGCTGCAAAGCAACAATAAGACATAAGAAAGCGACACTAATAAGTCAAATTAAAGATCTATTTAACAACCACAAAACTTCAGTGATTTACCTTTCAATGGCTTTGTTCATTGACATACCCCTCCCCCACACACAGACACATACCTATTCCTCTATCCTCACTTCCTTCCTATTTACACGGATTTAAATATGTTGCCAGTGAATCGTGCTAATCACCACTTAGACTTACCCCAAGATCAGTTAGTTCAAATCTTCAAAACAGTAAACGTATGCAGAATGCGAATAAAGAATGGAAAGTGAAGTCGTTTACGAATCCTAACGTTAAATAGTGAAGCCGAGTAAGAACCAATAGATTTTTAAACACCTGTAAAAATGGTGTATGGAAAATAGTTACTACGCACTGAACCACCTACACTTCTACGCACTGAACCACCTACACTTAAATACTGCACGTTAATCATCTCTTACATCATTAACACTATGCTCTTATCCCTGACGTAGCCATGAACCTCAACACCCCACACCATTGTCCTTAACACGTATCTATTAACCTCATTGCCCTCAACACTTAACAGCACTCCTTCCCCCTCACTCAACCCCCTCTCTCTCCCCACCATCCCAACCAAACACCACCACTGGCCCTCATAACACTTACTTTATCCACTTCCTTGCATTATTCAGTCGTAAGGAGAATCAGGGCACGGAGTCACGTTCTTCCCGAGTCATTCCAAGCGCTCCTTTCTCGATCCTGGGAAAATAAATGCGTAAATTGATACAGGGTAGATGAGAGACGATTAGATAATGGAAGGTGATAGGCAATAAAGATGGACAGATGATACGTAGAGAATTGACAATAGATAAGAGGATAAAGGAAGTGATAATGATGAAACAAGGGATTGATTTGGATACGTAAATGATAGAGGATTAAAGTTATAGAAAAAAGGGATAGATAAGAATAAAGACGGATAGATAGGAATACGAAAAAGACGATTATAGCACAGACGGGAAATAGATATGAAAACAGGACTAAAATAAAAACTATAAACAATATGAATAAGCAAAGGACTGATAAAGAAGATTACGAGAGGGTAAGGATGGTTCACTTAGCACTTAATGTTGAGAAAAGTCATCAATCACACAGACACCCACAGACGCACACACATACATACATTAACTTGAAGAAATAACACAAACAAAAACACAAACACCCACACACGCCCACAAAAACCAGCACACAGACTTACCTGCATATCCACGGAGTCCACATTCTTCCTCCTCCGTTGCCTTCTTCCAACTGAACCAAGGCTTCTTCCTCCTCCTCCTCATCACCTACGCCTCCTCACCCCCCTCCCTCCCCCTCCCCCCATCCCCCCCTGTCCCCCTCGTCAAGTATCGTTGGAGAATGAACACGTTTGAAACACATTTGAAACACTTTCTTATGCCTCAGTATTTATACTATTTCCTCCTTCCTCTCTTTATATCTGTAATCTGTGGTTATTAATGAGATAGAGAGAGAGAGAGAGAGAGAGAGAGAGAGAGAGAGAGAGAGAGAGAGAGAGAGAGAGAGAGAGAATTACCAAATAATAATACTAATAATGATAAAAGTTCAAGAATACGAACCCGGGTCAAGTGCTTCTCCGCTATCGTCATCGACCGACCATTGGACCACTTCGCTCCTCTACAAGTGCCAATTAAGTCCTTTGGAAAGCAAAGGACTGCCAAAATTTCACATTCAAAATTAGTTCCTTATGGGGTTAACAGTGTGATCCAAAAATGCTTCAACCCTGCAACTGCTTGTCTACTCTTATGCTCCGATAAAAATTACACGACATTTGTAATATTTTGATGGTCGTAGCAACAAAGCAATACAACAATGGCAACCAAATCATGACGATATGCATTGTTGACGATTGTTGTAATGATGTGTATGGTTTTTGAAGTTATTGATCAAGGAAGACAGAGATAACATGGCCGGTGAGCCAATGAACAATGCGTCCTCTCGTCATTATGGAAAACTTTCTTCACTTTTACACATTTACTGGAATGTCTGATAAAGCAACATAATTAACAACAAAAAAAATAATAATGTGCTTAGGTATCGTTTGTCAAAAATGAAAGCAATGTTTGTTATTGCAGGAGTAGATTTACGTCAAATATAGGAATTATTCTGCTTCTTTCATCAACACCAGCGAGTTATTCTTCCCACTTGTATCCCTTTACACTTTGAGAAACACTTAGATTTGAGTGAGGGAAGTAGAAACAAGAGGTAAAAATAACAGACATTGCCATTCCTGAACATTTCAGTCTGCCATTGACCAGACACTGATTTTCCTTGACTTTTGAGGGGACACTCTTGAACTACAATGACTGCATCACCAACCACTCCTTACAATGCAGTAACAGTTGTAATAATAGTAATAGTGATAGTATTTCTTTTAGGTAAGAGGGAGGGAAGCAGACCAACGCCACACAA
>CM035181.1:27206405-27230472 GCA_020233015.1 Callinectes sapidus | reverse complement strand
CACACACACACACACACACACACACATGAATGCATACATACATACATACGTACGTACATTCATACATATATTTGTTTATTTATTTGTTTATAAACGTCTACAAGAAAGAAGGGATAAAGAATAATAGACTTTGCAATTTCTAGTCCGTGTAGTGTATTGGGGTTGCTTTAGAAGAGCAAAAGACGTTTCAGAATTGCTATTAATTTAGGAAAAATGCGTTGAAAAGCAGTGAAAGGGTTAACGAAGAATAGAATACTGGTGTACTTGATTAAGCATAACCTATTCTCTCACCTGTTATCTCAAACAAAGATCATCACTACCTTTGCATCAGAAATATTTCAGGACTATAATGGACAGGTCATGCGATTGTATTGTTTGAAAGATAATTCTAAGTGCACGAGAGGCAAGCAAGAGGAAAGCTGCAAGAAGTCGTCAGGCCTAACTGTATCCGTCTGCCATCCACATCCATTGATATAACATGAGAAAATGAAGGTGTCTGGCTGAGATTAACCTTGCCAGATGGAGCAGTGTTGTGTGTCTGTGTGGGTGAGTGAGGACGTCAGTGTGCCAACGTCATTACTGTCTCGTGCTGTGCTTGTGATCAAAGGGAACAGGTGTTGAAGGACCGGCGAGTACAAGTGTGTGTGTGTGTGTGTGTGTGTGTGTGTGTGTGTGTGTGTGTGTGTGTGTGTGTATCTCAAGGCTAACTCACACCAAGCTACGAGTATCAAGGGAGTGTGCTCCTTCCCGGTAACGATGTATCACTGCCACATACAATATTCTCAAACAGCCTCCTCATACAGTATAACTGACCTGGTAATTTAATGGGAACGCTAACTCTCTCTCTCTCTCTCTCTCTCTCTCTCTCTCTCTCTCTCTCTCTCTCTCTCTCTCTCTCTCTCTCTCTCTCTCTCTCCGGGTACTGTTGGTCGGCGGAGACTTCACCGGGCGCTAAGTACTTATCCTGTCCTTACTTACACCTTCCCGTCGGCCTCTCTGTGGCTCGTGGCCAGGAGTCTTTCCGTTCCCCGAACACTGATGATAATGATGATAAAGGTGATAAAGGTGATGATTGTAATAATGGCAATAATAATAATAATAATAATAATAATAATAATAATAATAATAATAATATTAATAATCATAGTGAAAATGGTAATAGAAATGATAATAATGATAATAATAATAATAATAATAATAATAATAATAATAATAATAATAATGATAATAATAATAATAATAATAATAATAATAATAATAATAATAATAATAATAATAATAAGAAGAAGAAGAAGAAGAAGAAGAAGAAAAGAAGATGAAGAAGAATGCAATTTCAAGTCGATATATAAATTGATATTTTGTAGGGCAAACACTAAATTTTCCCGCTTATTGGTGTTTTTCTTTCATACATGAAAATTCTACGTTTCTTCTTCCTCCGGCATGATGAATACCACAGTCGCGGCGCTGCAAATTAATAATTCTTCCCTTGGTGGTGGAGACGCCAGCCGCTCTTCGTCCGCGACAATTGTCACCGCTAAGTGCATGGCATGTGTTTGTACACATGCCAGGGCCGCTACTCCTCTGGTTTGTGGTGGCAATGGTTAGGTAGTGACTACAGCTATTTGTTCTTACCTATTGAGAGAACGAGAATTGAAGAATGGATTGGAAGCGATGAGCGCCGCGCGGCAAGGATGTGCAGTGCGGACACCAATGTGGTGCATATTTGTCCTGTGTCACCGCGACAGATTTATATTGTGCACCGTGTCTTCACCACGCTGTTTGAGAGGTTTACACACGTGTGCACTGCAGTGGGAGGGAAAGCCGACCTTTGAGAGGATGTTGAACTGTTGTTGGTGTGGGTGTGACGGAAAAAAAAAATGATGTTCAGCAAACGGACAGGCAGAGGCAGAACCTCCATCAGGTGGAAGGGAGGGGGGAGGGAGGGGGCGGTTCCAGCCACCTCTTCTTATCACTCGTCATCCATCCCTGTCGGAGACGCTGCAAGCGTTTAGTGGCTGGCTGGTGCTGCCGCGCCCTTACTCCTTGTTGGTGGTGGTGTGCGGCACGATGTACCGCCACCACCGCCACCACCACATTTTGTACATGCTTTGCTTTAATACTTGGGTGTAACATGTCTACTTGCAATCGGCGTGGTGGTGTTGTTGCATCAGTGTCACGATGTGCGGCAATACCAGGCTGTACCGACGCGGCTCGGCGCAGCCCACCACCAGCTCACCATCACGTGATGTAGAAGTGTTCGATCGTAACCGTATTACTGGTGTCAGTTCCCAAGATTTTATCGCATTACTATTGATTTATTATAATATACTGAAGGTCAAGCCAAGCTCTTTGTTAAACATTAGATGTTACATTAGGATTTCTAAGGATATTTTTTATCAAACTGTATTGTACATATGATAAGATTATTTTATATCAGTATTCATCCTCAGTGCAGGGTTTTGTATCGTGTGGCTGCGGTGCATAGTTATCATCTCTCGCCTGCATACATACATAGTAACGTCACTCCACGGGGCGAACATTAATCCTGACTCCATAGGCAAACACTGAGAGAAGGAAGCTCCTGCACCACAGAACACTCCAGACCACGGGTTGTATACCTCAGTGAAACAAATTCTTTGACTCATATTTCGTTGGACACGCACAGGTGTAAAGAACCATTATTAGTTCACCGTCTAAATGATAATACACTCATAGTACATTTTGCAAAAGAAAGAAAAACGAAGTTTCACTGTTGAGCTTCAGTGAATTCAATCATGAAAGTAATCAAGACCACTGCTCCTCGTGGCTGTTAATCAGTATATATTTTAAGCACTTGTTTGTCTATCTGCCTCTCCAGTATTTTCACATGTGTGTGTTATCTAAGAAGTATTTTTAATATGTTAATTGTCTTCATCTTACGTGCAGCCTCCCTCATGCATAAGCACCTTACTGAAATGAAGCAGAGGAAGGAATTATGTTGCGACAGCTCCCATATAACATTTGCAGTGCCACAACTTGCCAGACACATAACTGTACCACCAGCGGCGTGATGGCGCACCTGCTTACCTTCCACCTGTTATCATCTTCCACCCATAGGGTGCCCCAGGCGCCGTGTGGCAGCCCACAAGAGCACGGCTGCCCACTCAGGCCAGTTTGCTCTCTCCTAATTCGACCGTTATTGCTGCTGTCCGCTTGTTAGCTCACGCCTCCAAGGGCACGGCCGAGACGGAGGATGAAGGGGCACCTCGCGGGTCGGTTCGGGGGAAGGAGTGTGCGGTGGTGTTTGGGGAAGCTCTCTCCTTATGTTTGTGAATGTCCCTCACACCAGCGCAGGTCAACACTGCCGCCGGCACCGCTCACCGCACATGCATGCATGCGCACGGAGACTGTTTAGGCATGAGCTTTAACAACACACACACACACACACACACACACACACACACACACACACACACACACACACACACACACACACACACACACACACACAAACACACACACACACACTTGTCGTACAGGTTTAGCATCGCGGATTCGAACCCTTCAGTCCTTTCCATTGGGGAAAAGATGGCCGTCCTTCTGCAAGATATGAACACCTGCATCCATCTCATGCTCCACACCTTCCTTGAGACTGAAAAGCTGTCAGTGCAGATCAATCCGCGAGTCGCGCAGTCCCAGGAATCAATGTTGTACCTGAATAAGATGAAATTATAAAAGTACCGCACAATGATGTATATATCTTGATCTCTCCATATGCTTTTGTATTTCAAACTTACTGTAACTTGACTATTTATTTCAAGACATTTCTCCCTATCTTTCGGCTAATTCTTTCGGATCTGTAAGAGGACTTAGCAAATTGTTGGATTTTTATACTTACGTTCATTGCATTTTCATGTGTAGTTCGTTGTGTGTGTGTGTGTGTGTGTGTGTGTGTGTGTGTGTGTGTGGCGCAGTGGTGTGGGGTGGCCGAGGCAATAAAGATGGCGCCTTTCTTTGGTGTTTATTAGCAGTGTACTGACTTGAGTGGCGTGACACGGGTCGAGGAGGCGTGTTCAATTCTTGGCTGTACGTGTCTGGGTGTCTTGCGCTGCGCCGTCATGAAAGGCACAAGGAAACCTCGAATATAACTTTGAATGTTTTCCTCCTTGTAATAGTATGCATGAGAAACAAAAGAGGCGAGGCAGCTGAGAGTCATGGAGAGTGTTAGTGCTGGGTCTACACGCAGGTTATTTATTTATATGCGTCTTTGAGATATTCTTTGAGGTTGGACAGTGTATTTTTTTTCTCTCTCTCTCTCTCTCTCTCTCTCTTTTTTCTTATTTATAACATCAATGTTTTTCATGTTTTGTGTTTTCTCTTCCTTTTAATACCACTTCACGTCCTTTTCTTGTCGTTTTCTTTTCTTCTATTCATTTGTTTTATTTGTTTATTTATTTATTTATTTACTTGCTTTTTCTCTTTATTTGTTTTGTTTATAAATTTCATTCATTTTTTTATTTTATATTTTTATTCTATTGTATTTACTTATTTATTTATATATCTGATTATTTATTTATTTATTTATTTTATATTTTCCTTTTTCCACGATGACATGTCTTAAAAGTTTAGAACAAAGAGAAGAAAAACAAAACTATATTATATGCTAATGCTACATTTTATGAAGGAAAGTTTGTGAAGGATGAGACTCGTGATGCGCAGTTGTTAATCATGTCAGGCCAGGTGAAGTGATGAGGCTGAGAACACCTGAGTCTTTTGTGTGGTGTTACGTAACGTGTGCTGTATTGTAATGATTTGTTTGATGACATTTTTTGGCTGGTGATGAAAAAAAGTGCAAGCAGTTAATTATTCATTGCATAATCCTTCTGCAGCTGTAGTCTCCATAGCCAGGTGAAAGGCTTACATTGCCTGAGCCTGACTACAAATGGGGTTCGATTGTCTTTACCTGTGTGCGGTCAGATATGAAGAATACGAAGAGTGTGAAACGCTGCCCCAAGGCACTGCTGATGTCAGTCTTTCTTATTATTGCTTTGCTAAGCCTCGTGTGTAAATTCCTTCCTCAGAAAAATTATGCCTTGTATTTCCAATTGTAATTTCATAAACATTTTGATATGTAGACACTAATATCGAGATAGCGCTTCACAGTTTTCTCTCGGATCCAGATTGAGAATGTTGCTTATCAGATCACAGATCTGGTGCAGGTTGCATGAACTGGTCGGCGGTGAGGGCAAGCCAGCCATTGGTCGGTGCAGCAAGGCAACAGGTGAACATCTGGAGGGGTCAGCACGATCCGCGCAGGTTGTACTATCTCCTCTGCAGCAGCTCTTCGTACAACTAATAATTATTCAACAGCGAAATCAGGTCCACCGTCGTGCGCTGTAATACGGCCGACCTATGTTAACTCCGGTGTGAACCACGTGAACACTGCGTCACTCCTGAGTGTGATGCAGGCCACTGTGTGATCGGTACATTCCAGGCACGCTACTATGCAAGGTGAGTTTTAGCGTGAATCTGTAGTAGGCCATGAGCAGGCTCTGAAGTTGCTCGTAGAGCTGTTTTTTATTGTAGCCACTAGCCCAGCAGCATGTCATTGACGGTCGCGGGCGAACTGCGTTAAGATATATTTCTCTTTTGGCGTGTACACGTGTATATTCGTGAATCAGTAGAGTAGGTGCTGGCCTGTCCTGCTCAGATGGTGCAGCACCCGCACTTCATGCCACATGTTGGCTGCTGATCCGAACTTCTACCTAAGAGCGCTGCCTCATGAACACCACCAGGCGCAGTCCCATCACCTCATCTTCCCTTTATGATGGTTGAGTGGAACTTTTGGGATGCCTTGTTTAGTTTTTGGTGTACTGTTTTTGTCAAGAAATTGTTAGTCAGTGGGTTTTAGACACTGCATTTTTTATAAACTTTTATTTGACACTCAACGTTGAATAATTGCTGGATTGTTCCATTCTTGTTTCGAATCCTGTGAATAAGTGTGGAGAAAGATAACTTATTTAAACGTAGAAAACACACACACACACACACACACACACGTTGTGGCTCTTCATTGCGGGGTCACACATACGGTGGCACCCTCACCACCTTTCACCGCCACAAACAGGTTCAGTGTTGGCAACATTGCACCCCCACAAACCCCAACATCCCCTCCCGTCCCTTTCCCGCATGCACCACCAGCGTGCACGGCCTCTGCACCCCTCCATTGCTCCCCCACCACCTATCCTTGCCCTCACCACCCTCGTCCCGTCGCTGATGCCTCTCCGCCACAGTCACACAGCAGAGAAGCAACATTTGTTCATTTCTTGGACGCACAAATAAATCTGTAAAGTTTTCTACCAAGCTTATCTTTGCAGAAAACTATTTTCCTCCCGTGGTTTTCGTGGTGAGCCGCTGTGGTGACCGCCACCTGTCTTCCATTATCAATATAATGACGACTTTTTTGTTCATAAATGCAAATGTTAAGTAATGCTTACTGATTTCCATTGGTTGCTTGGACGGAACACACATCCTAAAGCCAACACCAATTATATGAAACTATGATGTGAGACAGAAATAGAAATGCTGTGTACAGAACACATTTGTAATACTAGGAATATATATATATATATATATATATATATATATATATATATATATATATATATATATATATATATATATATATATATATATATATATATATATATATGCTTTTTTTTTAAGAATATAATAATACCCTTTTGGGAGAGTTCCGGCCCTCCGCCCTCGTGCCTCTTTAGTTGCCTTTTATGTCACGTCTGCAAGATGGGACGTGTGTGCCGCAACTCCGTACTGCCGCCACAGGTGCACCAACACAGCGGCACAGTGCACACTATATACTGACAGTAATGCTCGTTGTTCAAACTTGCACGCCATTCATGCTGGATGGAAATGACTGAAAGAATTTCACACACACACACACACACACACACACACAGAGAGAGAGAGACACGCTCACGCGCGCGCGGCTCTCCATTTCCCTGAGGCAGCAAATGGTAATTGAATTAAGTGCGCGTGCCGTACTAGGTGACTGAACAAGGTACACATCATGCTAATGAGGCGGTGGGCGTGCAGGAAATGAACACCTTCCTGGCTCCTTTTGGTGTCTCCAAAAGAAAACAGGAAATGTGTGCTGGGCTTTCAAATACGTACATTTTTATTTGATTTCCACCCCGAGCACCAGCCAGCGTCCTTTGCCGGTGATGGATTCCTGCGAGGTACTGTGTGTGTCTCTGTGTGTGCGTGTGTGTGTGTGTTTTGTTTTATTATGGCGACACGCAGGCAGGGCCTCAGTGATGTCTTGGGCCCATATTCGTAAACGCTCATGGTCTTGTGGGTATTTCCATTACTTTTGACAGGCTTTAGTCGAGACTGTTAAGATTTTCAAGCTCTCAGTTGTGTTTCTGTGATTCAAGTGGTAGATAAATATATATTTTGAATCGCTGGGACGCGATTTCGTGTTCATTTTGCTTATTATTTATCGATTCTATATAGCTTCAGAAACTCATGTGGAGGGCATTGAAATAGTGCAGACCCTGGCCATTAATCTTCAGACCTCCATAGACTCTTCCTAGTGTCAATAAAACTATCCAATCACATCCAAAACTCGTGGTAAAAGCGCGTCCCAGTATTGAAGGGGTTAAAGAAGATATAATCCAGCTATGAGAATCCAGCTTAGTATTTATGCTGTGTTTGGTTTGTTTCTTAGGAGAGCCTGTGATGGTTAAGAATGCCGGTCTTAGTTAGCGCGTCTCGTAGAAGCTGATGTGAGACAAGAGCACTGATAACTGGACCGAGGAATATCTCAGCTGTAAAGAGAAGAAAAAATAGAATCGTGTTCAAATCAAAATATATCTGAAACGAAAAGAAACACACATAGACACACACACACACACACACACACACACACACACACACACACACACACACACACACACACACACACACACACACACACACACACACACACACACACACACACGAAAATCACACTATCTAATATCATGTAATTTGGCTAAAAGAATAGCGAAAGGCCTTCAGTACTGGGACGCATTTTCATTTCTTTTTTTTTTTTTTTTTTTTTCAATTTATAATCCTTCCACACTTTAGCTTTCGTGTGTGTGTGTGTGTGTGTGTGTGTGTGTGTGTGTGTGTGTGTGTGTGTGTGTGTGTGTGTGTGTGTGTGTGTGTGTGTGTGTTTTCATCCTCATAACTTTTTACTTTCTTTTTGTACAGTGCTGTTTGTTGAATAGTTTTGTAGCAGAAAAGGGACATGATTCATTCTCTACACTTCATGATGCAACTTTTTTTTTTTCTTATTTATTTTCGTTACATATTTATCCAATGATTTATTCTCAATGACTGTTAGCAAATAAAGGGTGTTACGCTACCAAATGTCAATCTCTTCAGTACCGGAACTTATTTTCATATCTATTCTTCTTATTATTTGTCGATTTTATACAGCTTTAGAAACTCATGTAAGGATTAACATAGTGCAGACTCTGGCCATTATTCTTCTGACCTCCATAGACCCTTTCTAATGTCAGTAAAATCGTCTAGTCACACCCAAAACTCGTGCTAAAAAGGTGTTAAGGCTTTGTGGGACCAGTGACCGTTGTAATCTGTTGTGGTCACAGTGCTTGCCTATTGGTGCGCTTAAAAAGATGATGATAGTAATAATGATAATATTGAAGATAAAGTCATGAAAGTAATAATGATAATAGCAATTCTTTTCTTCCCTTTTTCTTATGTTTTTTGCGGTTATTTCTTATTTTTATTTTCCGTCTTCATTCCTTTGTCCTGTCTTCGTAACCACTTCACTACTGTGACGTATTTTTATATTTATTCTCATTATTTGTTGATTTTATACAGCTTCAGAAACTCATGTGGGGGTTACAATGGCACAGACTCGGACTATTAATGGTCTTACCTCCATAGACCCTTCCTAATGTTAATAAAATCGTCTAATTAATGATACCCAAAACTCAAGGTAAAAATGTGTCCCAGTACTGAAGGGGTGAAATGCTTTGTTCTCTCATCACAACTACTTTTCAAAGGCGATAAAATGGTTACTTGTGTTTCCATGGATGTTTTTTTTTCTTTTTTTTTTTTTTCTTTTTTTATATTCTGTTGCCGCAGAATCTTTGTTAAACTATTATTACATTCATGGAAACACCTTTGTAGACACTAATAACTTTACTCAAACTTTTTTTCTTTTATGTGGTGGTGGCAGCTGAAGGTCTGGAAAAGGGGCTCTATGAGGTCTGTCTCCAAAGAGTATTATGAAAAAAAAGTATGATCTAAAGAGATGAGGCATTTAGAGGGACTCATTTCTAGGCCAATAAAATTCCTGAAAAAAGAGAATGAATTTTTCAAGGAGCATTCAAAGTATTATCTAAAATCGTGAAAATTAAGAGGTAAGAGGCAAGAGGTGAAAAAAAAATAAATAAATAAGTAATGAAAAGTAAAAAAAAAAAAAAAAGGTTCACTAAAGGTGCCAATTTCTAAGGACTTGTCCCCCTTCATGAAATTTTAACCCCTTCAGTACTGGAACACATCTTTACCCCGAATTTTAGGTATGACTAGACGATTTAGTTAACGTTAGGAAGGGTCTATGGAGGTCAGAAGATTAATGGCCATGATCTGTCTTACTTTATTCCCCACAAAAGTTTCTGAAGCTGTATAAAATCGCCAAATAATAAGCGAAATAGATATAAGAACACATCCTAGTACTGAAGTGATGAAAATCGTGGGAGGAAAGCATTGAAACGACTAAGCACATGGACCCAAAGTCTATGTAATCGCCAGTGTGTTCTTTGGGCCGCGTTTCAATGCACGAGTCCCTGGGCAGCGTGAAGTGTGTGGGGTGTCAGACTCGCGTCCCGCTTCACCTTGGGCTGCGATCCGTCACTCCTTCATTTGCTCTTCAACTTCACTTTTTTTCTCTCTCTCTCTCTTCTCCATCTCTCTTCTCACCAGCTCTTGTTTCATTATACCCGCCCGCACTCCTCCTCTTCATCTATCATTCTTCTTCTCTCTCATTTGCTTTCCCTCCTCCCTCGGCCTCCCATCCCTCTTCCCTCCATGCCTCCCTACGTGCCCCCTACCTGCCCCCTCCATGACACCTGACACCTCCACCTGTAAGGCCTACTTTATTCGGGCGAGGTGTACCCGTGCGGTGTGTCTCACCCCCTCCTCCTCCTTCTCTTCTCTCCCCGAGTGTCAACACCACAGGGCGGGAGAGAGAGAGAGAGATTTTTTTCATAATTCATTCTCTCTCTCTCTCTCTCTCTCTCTCTCTCTCTCTCTCTCTCTCTCTCTCTCTCTCTCTCTCTCTCTCTCTCTCTCTCTCTCTCTCTCATAACTTTCTAAAATTTTCTACATTAAAGGTAAATATTTCATACTTTTGTCTTTCTATGTTAATTTTTTCTCCCCCTTTAATGGTATTGGTGTTTTAGATCTCTTGTCAAAAATACCATACATTATCACGCTTATGTAATGTTTCATAATGTATATTTTCTCATAATACATTTTGCCTCTTTCTATCTATACACTACGGTCCATTTATGTGTGTACCTTGACTGTTTGCGTAAAGTAGCAGTATCAGTCTTAAGTCGGACAAACCCAAAAGAAGATAGGAAAATAGGGAAAGCTACAAGAAACCAGCAACCCACACATGGCCATCCCTATGAGAAATATCTTTATTCTTCCATACGTTTAACATTATTGCTAAGTTCCCTATTAAACCATTCAGTACTGGGACGCTTTTTTAATATTTATTGTGCTTATTATTTGTCGATTTTATACAGCTTCGGAAACTCATGTAGGGAATAAAATAGTACAGACTCTGCCTATTAATCCTCTGGCCTCCATAGATCCTAATGTCAATAAAGTCGTCTAATCCTAACCAAAATTAAAGGTAAAAATGTGTCCCAGTACTGAAGGGGTTCACGCTCCCTGTTAACACTGCAACCACAATTTCTACTGAGTTCATTCCATTGCTCTTAGTTTCACTGTACTTACGTCTTCTCTCAATACCTCCTCAGGGCTCATATTAACAGAGATTCTTAATTATATAACTTTTTCTTAGACGAATTTCTAGTCTTAAAATCCATCTTAACCCCTTCACCACTGGGAGGCATTTTTATCTTCAGTTTTGGGTATGATTACTCGATTTTAGGAAAGCTCTATGGAGGTCAGAAGATTAGTGGCCAGAGTCTTCTTTATTCTAATTCCCATGTAAGTTTCCTAGACTGTACAAAATTGTCAAATCATAAGAAAAATAGATGTGAAAAATCGTCATAGAAGTGAAGGGGTTTAACATCTCGATATTGGTCTGGTAATTAAGCCATTATTTCATCACCAGTAAGTTTGAAGCTGCTGGTCAGGTAATGGCTAAAACACCAGTTCGGGGAGATTAAAATGAGTTGTAGGATAAAAAAAAATGGTCTAAGAAAAAGTTGCGTAGTTAAGAATCTCTGTTAATACGGCGTCTGATAGGCTCACAATATCACCACAGATCATTATGGCCAATACTCAGTCAGGGCAAGAATTTTGATATTGAGGTAAAGACACAAGTGTAAGAAATAAGCACAAGATACTGCTCACTTGTTACCTAATACTGTACATTTTAGTCACACACCCGAGAACATATTGGGTTCCAGGTGTCGTGTTGGAAACCTTATTCTTGTACTATTCTCCAATTACTTTTAATCCCTTCAGTATTGGGTCGTAGTTTAATATTTATTCTGCTTATTATTTGTCGTTTTTATACAGCTTCAGAAAGTCATGTGGGGATTGAAATTGTACAGACTCTGTCCATTAGTCTTTCGACCTCCATAGACACTTCCTAATAAATAAATAAAATCGTCTAATCATGACCAAAACTGCGTCCCCGTACTAGAGGCTTGAGTGAAATTTACAGATTTTAAAAGCTATTTCTACAGCTCAGGTGACAAATCAACAACATATCTACTCTACCAACAGGTAAAACACTCTTGAAAACCTGACTTCATATTACCGCCACTGTTCAAAGTAGTCGTGGAAAGAGAGCAAAGTGTTTCAGAATACTAGAAAAAGAAATGTCTGAAATAGTGACATGTGTCTTAGTGTATTGGTGTCAGCATAGCATTCTATCAGCTTAGAAAATACATCGATTAGTTGTCATTGTTTTTTTTATTTTCTTCCTCTCCTTTTTTTCATTAATTTTTTTCTTCTTTTTCTCTTTTTCTTCCCCCATCTTACTTAACACACTCGTAACCCTCTTATGTCTCCTTGTCCCTGGCCGTCTTCTTATCTGTCCTCTCCCTTTCCCTCTCTCGTGTTGAATTAGGAAGGGAAGGTGGGATTACTGGCAGCGGCGGCGGCGGCGGCAGTGGTGGTGGTGGTGCTGGTGGTGGTGGAAGGTGACGAAAGTGTGGATAGGGAAGGCACATCAAGAGAGAGAGAGAGAGAGAGAGAGAATTAAGAGTACTGATATTTATCTTTTATATTGCAACCTCTTAATTAATCTTTCTGCGTACAACAGACAAAATCAAGTAACTGCTCTCTCTCTCTCTCTCTCTCTCTCTCTCTCTCTCTCTCTCTCTCTCTCTCTCTCTCTCTCTCTCTCTCTCTCTCTCTCTCTCTCTCTCTCTCTCTCTCTCTTGTTTTTTTTATTTTGTTCTCTATTGTTTGTTTTTGTCTTAGTTCTTTTCTTTTTTTTTTGCTGTTCTTTGTTATTTTTTCCTTCATATCTTCTTTTTCCCTTTTCCTTCATTCATTTCCTTTTATTCGTTCCGTGTTTTTTTTTTTCGTTCATTCATTCATTCATTCATTACCTTGTTGGTTTTTAAAATTATTTCTTTTATTTTTACCCTTCCTTTCTTTTTCTTTTTTTTTCTAATTCAATTTCTTCCGTCATTCGTTTATTCCTTTTCTTCGCAACCTTGCTTTTACCTATCCCTTTTTTGTTGTTGTTTTTCTATTTCATCTATTATTTATTATTATTATTATTATTATTATTATTATTATTATTATTTTACTTCCCTTTTCTTTTTCTTTTTCTTTTTCTTTTGTCTTCTTCACTTACTCCTCTTATTCGTATATCAGACCCACAATTAAACTCAACCTTCCACTGCGTATTTCAACTCCTCACTCTGTCAATTTCTTTACCCATTTCCTTTCCAGGTTAATTTCACTGTCCCTCTCCTCCCTCCCTCCCTCCAACCATCCCTCCATCCGTCCCTCCATCCGTCCCTCCCTGCCCGTCTTCCCGTCCCTTCCTGGCTGCACTCTGTCACTCACCATCGCCTCTCGCAAGGTTTACTCTTCAGCACAATTGACTCCCTTACCCTGACCGCTCCATCTTCAGTTCTACCTCTTGACTGCATCACCTGCTGCCCACTGCCCTTCCTTATCTCCTTTCCTCCCTCCTTCCCTCCCTCCCTCCCTCCTTCCCTCCCTGCCTCCCTCCCTCCCTCCCTCCCTCCCTCCCTCCTTTCCTCCCTCCCTCCCTGCCTCGTGGTTTTCGTTACGTGAGGAGACAATGGGAAGTATCCGTATTGCTTGTCAATTTGTCACTTTATCAACTTTTTTTTTATGTGTGTATTATGTAGTTAGTCTCTGTTTGTTTGTTTGTTTTTCTCTCTTTGTTTCATTCTTTTTCGTCGGTTGTTATTATTTTTTCAATGTGTTGGTTTTGTTTGTTGTTCACTTGTGTGTACAAATCTTTCGAACTCTGCAAATCGATTTAGTTTTATTCTGTACTCTTTTTTTCTGTATGATCTGTATGAAAGAAACAGAAAAGTGGCAAGTTTTCTGTCTCCTGTCTTCCTGTAGCACTGCAGAGAGAGAGAGAGAGAGAGAGAGAGAGAGAGAGAGAGAGAGAGAGAGAGAGAGAGAGAGAGAATTCTTAATATGCTAAAGATGGGTATTATGTAAATTTCTATCCGATGTTAAGGAAATAATCAGGCGACATCTGTGCGGCGAAATAAGGAAAGACAAGGAGGAGGATGCTTACCTAATTAATAATGAGAGAAAAAAGTCAATGAATAAACAGACAGAAAAAAAACTCCTTGCTTAATGGAAGGTTTCGAATTTTCCCTTTCCGCGGCAGACTTACAATATGAAGTGATGCGATAAATGTGTGAATGTGACGATGAGTATTTGTTTGATGAATAGTGGTGACGCGAGGGTTAATGTGAATGGTGAGACAAATCGCTGGCGTCGTGAAATACCCATCCAAAATTCTGAGAGCTTTTCATTATACTTTACTCTTTCTTAACCCCTTCAGTTCTGGGACACATTTTTACCTTGAGTTTTGTGTGTGATTGGATGATTTTATTGACATTAGGAAGGGTCTATGGAGGTTAGAAGATTAATGGCTAGTCTGTTCTATTTTAATCCCCGCATGAGTTTCTGAAGCTGTATAGAACAGACAAATAATTTAGCAGAATAAATTTGAAAACACTTATATGTATAACGAAAAATAAAGGAAAAAAGATTGCCTAAGGAATTGTAGAAGATTCATCATGTCCCTTCTCTGTTGCAAAAACTATTTAACAAAGTGCATTACACAAAAAGAAATTAAAAAGTTGTACGTGGTTATGAGAACGAACACACACACACACACACACACACACACACACACACACACACACACACACACGCACGAAAGCTCAGTCGTGAAAGAATTGAAAAAAAGAGAAATGGATAGTCTAGAAACACACGATCAACTAAACCCAACGTGGCTGTGTGTCGAATTGTCCAAAAACTAATCATTGTTATTGTTGTCGAATTTTCACGAAGAATCTTGACAGGTTTCTTGATTTCTGCGTAGAACTCGTCACCTCCAACAGATATAGATTGGTAGAAGAGGAAACAATTAACGAAGAAATGGTTAAGGAGGATGAAGATTGTGGGGGGAAAAAACAAAAGAAACGATAACAAGAATAGAAATAAGAGGAAGAGGAGGAGGAAGATGAAGAAGATCAGCAGCTTAAGTAAGAGGAGAGTAAGGAAAGGAACAAACAGTGGAAGCAGGAGGAGGAGGAGGAGGTAGTCGAAAAAAATACACAAAAAATAATACAAGAGGAGAAGGAAGAGGAGGAGTTGGTTGTGATGGTGAAAGGGACGAAGGAGGAAGAGGAGAACAAGGTGGCGTTGGTGGTGGTGGTGGTGGTGGTGGTGAAAGAAGAGGAGGAGGAGGAGGAGAAGGAGGATGGATGACAAATAAGGACAGACACCAGAGTGCTTGAGGAGATGACACAGCGACAGGACTAATTGGCTCCCCTCCTCTGAACGACACTCAAAGCAAACATCTCTAAACTCATCACAAGACAGAGAAGAAGACACGAACGATGCAAGAAAATATATAAAAGCAAAAGGAAAGAAAATCCAACATTTAAATTGTGTGTATTCGTGAGTTAATCTGATGTTATATGAAGTTGAATGGAAACTATTTTACATTGAGACAAATTAGGGTAAGACCTTTGTGATTCTTAACGCCTTGACTACTGGGACGCATTTTCATGTTTATTCTGCTTGTTAATTGTCGTTTTTATAGAGCTTTAGAAACTCATGTGGGGATTGAAATAGTACAGACTCTGGGCATTAACCTTCAGACCTTCATAGACCCTTCGTAATGTTAATGAAGTCATCTGATGAGTGTAAAAATGGTAACTTTAGGAAATAAAGAGTGTCCCTGACTCAGCTCAGGATTTCCTTACCATCTTTACACTCATTTGTCTTTCTGCTACACAAATCATCTAATCACACCTAAAATTGGTGATAAAAAAATGTGTTTCAGCTCTGAAGGAATTAACCTTTTTTAGGATCTGCAATTCAAACCATTTCTCGTATCTATTTCTTCTGTTTTTGTATTCCTTTACTCATATAAAGAAAACTACCCATGGTTTACTCAAAAGAAGACCGAAGAATAAAGTGAAAGTAATGTATAACTCTCGCATTATAGATATGGAGAAAATACGTAAGAGAATAAATAAGAAGACCTGTACATTTTGACCACTTGAGGTGAGGAGTGTACTAAGCAATGTCAGAGGAGCAGTGTGTGTGTGCGAGGTGTAGACAGGCGGCGGAGGTTTATTGCCTGGACTGTGAAGGAGCATTAGTGGCCATCGACGCTCCTTGGAGGACATGGTGTGTGTGTGTGTGTGTGTGTGTGTGTGTGAAGGACTCCTTGCCATGAACTAGGAGAAGCAGAGGACCCAAGAGGAGATGCTGGGAGGTCGGTGAGGAAAGAGGAGACAAACACTTCACCACACAAAAGCCCCCAACACCCACACCTGCCACCCCTACTTACCACTCTCTTCTCCTATACCACTCCCTGCCGTCGCCTCCAACACCTTGCCCTGTGAGTGGCTGGTCTGCGGCAGGACGTCTCACTCTCGTAGCTGTTATTGGCTCTTTTGAGGGCGGCAGACGAGGCTGGAACAACTCCTCCCACCCTTCCCTGCCACGCTCAGCAGGTTGTTGTTCTTCAAAATATAAATTATTATTAATAGGAATCTGCGCACCGCGACACAGGACGTCTTAACACCACACAGTTGGCGGGTGTATACCAGTCACGCTGTAGATGGAGAGGTAGGGGCCGTCCCGGGAGTCAGAGGAGCCTTGTGGCCACTGTGCAAAGACTATCGTTTGGCCAACAAGCTCAAGGAACCTGTGTATCTCAAAGTCACACTCAGGGTGACCAAAAAATGCAGCAATATCCAATACTAGCAATAGGAGAGAAAAGACCATTACGAAATCGAATGAGAAACGAAGAATGATTATAGTATATTGAAAATGTAATACCACTAAGGATACGGCCTGGGGGGGAGTGGGAGGCGACCGCCAATCAGCGAGCCGCGTGAACCTGGGGGCGTCACAGGTAAACATGACTCACCTGCTTCCTTATTAGAGCTCCGTGCTTGAGTGAGTCCAGGTGAGAGAAAAATATCACCCCGCGTCTGTCTCAAGACCAGCAAAAAGTAGACTCAAAAGTTATCACTATTTTTTCTCGCTTAGTTTAATATTGGATATGAAAACGTGGACGAAGAGGAGAGCGGGGCGGCCTTATGTGGTTATGACAGGTGTGAAGGAGGAGGAGGTGTTTAATTAAGGTGGCCAGGTGTGTCAGTCATGTGTCTGGGCGTGATGACCTGAGACGCTGTTGGTCCTTGGCTTACCGCAGGGACGGAGGGAGAGAGGCTTCTCTTCATTCCGCCCACTCCCTCCTCCTCCTCCTCCTCCTCCTCCTCCTCCTCCTCCTCCTCCTCCTCCTCCTCTTCCTCTTCCTCCTCCTCCTCCTCCTCCTGCTGCTGGAGTGTCCGTTCATCCATCTTCTCATGAATGCGAGGTCGTGGGATTATTTGCACATGGCGAATTTATATTTAGCAGAATATTGAGGATCCATCATCGGTGGGACGCGACGCGACTACCTGGCGGGAGCGCGGGGCGAGAGGAGTGCATGCATGGTGGGGGCGGGTCATTGGTTCACCGTCTGTTGATTCCTGGCAAGGCGGATTTGGATGGTGGGAGGAGCTGTAGGAAACTAGTCAATGGAAATGCACAACACAAGAGGACGTGCCACCCCCTGGGGAGGAGCGGGAGGGCGCGGCGGCCCCCTACCCTGACGACACGCCGTGTGTGGGGAGCCGCTGTGGCCTTCCTCCGCCGCTTAGGATTCATATGTAAATGTCCAGGCCCTCGGTGCGCGGTGGCCCTGGAGACGAGGGCTGCCTCCCCCCGCCTGGCATGTCCTTCTCCAGCCCCTTCTGGTCCCTATCTCCAACTCTGTCGTATCCCCATTTTCGGCCCCGTCATATCCTCTTTTCCAGCCCCTTCATGTCCCAATTTCCAGCCCGTCCTGTTCTCATCTCCATCCCGGCGGTGTTCTCCTCTGTCCCCATCCATAACCTTATTGTGTTTTCTTCCCCATCCTCGTCTGTGTTCTTTTGTGTTCCCATCCTCTGTTCCGTCGTGTTCTCTCTCCGGTCCCATCATGTCCTGTGCTCTGGTCCCATCGTGTCTCCTCTGCAACCCTCCGCGCAGCCTCCCTGTGCTGTGCGGTGAGGCGCGCACCCTGCAGCTCACATCACTGCACAAGCTGAGTGTCATTCGCGCCCTCATCCTTCACTCTCCCACTCCTCCTCTTTCCTCTTCCTTTTTTTTCCATCTTTTTATCACTCTGCCCAGCACAGTGTGTCGGGGAGCGGCCATGCTCACTACGGCAGAGTAAATAATCGTAAATCCAAGTAAACCTGCCACGTGGGTGCCTGCTGAGGGGCCGCGCCCTATATGCAGGCGGGTGATGGCGTCCTGCAGCGTGAGTGGTGGGCGTACTTGGGTGGGGCAGCGGGTGTCCCCGGGGCCGCCAACACCCTATCCGTCTGTTGGTCTTGGTAGTAAAAAAGTGTGAAAGATGTGAAGGAATAGAATATAAAAAGAAACTCGTGAAGTAAAGAAGGTAAACAGATGGAAGAATATTACTCGAAAGGAGAAATGTTATTCGTCAGTCACTTGTGATGTACGATTAGGACAACAGGCCCTTCACTGTGGCCCTTGAGTGATGGAAGTCACTTACAGAGTCCCTTAAGCGGCACACAGACTTATGGGAAATAAAACTCTTGACACTGGGAAGATCCTCCTTGAAAGAACATTCAGGGAATCACACTTTTATCTTCCTAAAAAGGGTTGTGGCAAATGAAAGGACGAATCCCACCACTCGCTGGAAGGGACACAGGGGAGACACCGCCTGGCGCCTCAAAAACATCGAAAACTGACTCTCTCAATCTCTCTCTCTCTCTCTCTCTCTCTCTCTCTGTCTCTCTCTCTCTCTCTCTCTCTCTCTCTCTCTCTCTCTCTCTCTCTCTCTCTCTCTCTCTCTCTCTCTCTCTCTCTCTCTCTCTCTCACACACACACACACACACACACACACACACACACACACACACACACACACATTAGAAAAGTGATAACGCTGAGTGGTTACGACTGCAGTTTCATGATGTGGAGAATTGCCCCCGACACACATGTATATTGGTGAGTAGTTTTGAATTACCATCCTGCATGTACATGTCTCCTTCACTGTGGCTTGAATGTGCGGCGCGGTGTGAGGCGCAACGAAGTAATACGAGCCTTGTCTGATAAACAGTAATAATAACATATTGCTGTTTGCCGCTACCTTCCATGCATTCCTTCTGCTTACTTGCATACATGGTGTGTGTGTGTGTGTGTGTGTGTGTGTGTGTGTGTGTGTGTGTGTGTGTGTGTGTGTGTGTGTGTGTGTGCGTGCGTGTGTGCGTGTGTGTGCGCGCGCGCGCTTGATAGCCCACTTTGGGAACCTCATTGAATTAAAAAAAATCTTTCTTATAAAGAAGGGAAAGTTTACGAGTAAAAGAATTAAGTTGTTCTCCCGCTATAGAAGAAAAATAATCTGAGAGGAATATAACATCATACAAAATTTGATTCAGCTAGATTTTCCATGCCATCTTTAGTTGTGTCGCTTCCATGCACACCTTTGTAAACACTACTGAGGGACAACACTCAGTAGGATCTAAATACATTATTATTGCCATTACTACTACTACTACTACTACTACTACTACTACTACTACTACTACTACTACTACTACTACTACTACTACTACTACTACTACTACGACGACGACGACGACGACGACGACGAAGACGACGACTACGACTACTACTACTACTACTACTTCTACGACTACTACAACTACTACTACTACTACTACTACTACTACTACTACTACTACTAATACTACTACTACTACTACTACTACTACTACTACGACTACTACGACTACTACTACTACTACTACTACTACTACTACTACTACTACTACTACTACGACTACGACCGACTGACTGACTGACTGACTATTTGGAGCATTATTACCTTTTTATGAATCAAGCTTTAACCGTTTTCAACGAAAGGGAAGAGAACTATTTCATACGGATTCGTGTTTACAACATTGTGTTGAAAATGTAAAAAAAATTGCCATTGAATTAAATAAAACAAGTAATAATGAAGAAAGTTACATTCGACACAAATTCAACGAAAGGGAAGAGAACCATTTCATACGGATTCGTGTTTACAACATTGTGTTGAAAATGTAAAAATAATTGCCATTCAATTAAATAAAACAAGTCATAATGAAGAAAGTTACATCAGACACAAGTGCCGGTATTCATAGAAAGTCTTAGCGTGACTTAAGTAAAAAAAATGACTTTGGCGGATTAAGCACATCCCCAAAAATTACTTAAATCCTTAAGTCCTGCTTCTTCCTGCCCTAGCAGACGACAAAAGTTAAGCTACGAGCGCTGTGGCTCCAACGGACTTAAGTCATTTTCTGACACCGATGGGACTGTCAACAATAACACCATGGCCAACCATCAACAAGTAAGAAGACGACGTCCAAGGACTTTCCGTGAGCGCAAAAACATTCTTGGTCTCTATGATGATGCTGAACTCATCAAGAGGTACCGATTGGACAGTGAAGGCATTGCTTTTGTTATTAATTAGGTGAGCAACAAGCTACACAGCCGCACTGAGTGTAACCATGGGGTCATCCCAGAGATGAAGGTATTGGTAACTCTCCGACAACTAGCAACTGTAAAAATGCAATTATGCAGTGGTAATGATTTGGGCCCTCACATCCAACACAAAAGGATGTCATCTCTGGCTCATAGTGGTTATCCCTGCAAGAGATGGCTGCTCATCCCTTATCTTCTGCCTCGAAATGCAACACAGGCTGCATATATATATATATATATATATATATATATATATATATATATATATATATATATATATATATATATATATATATAGATATATATATATATATATATATATATATATATATATATATATATATATATATATATATATATATATCCTTGGTGGTAACGGTGGTCTCTATGATGAGCGTGGTACTGTTTGTTTTGATTCAAACTTCGCGGGAAATCCGGCTTTCGTCCATGAACTTGCCCCCAAAGTTTGTTTCCACTCATTATAACCATGAAGAAAATACTGGTATTCATAGTTATGCCATAATTTAGAATTACATAAGCCTTCTATGGTATATTAATGTAGGGAATTTTTTTCTTTTTTTTGTTATTTGATGTTTTGCCATCATGCCTTCTCATACGTCCTAGCAAATATTGACTTGACAGGTCCTAAGTGAAAACTTGAGATCTGCCTAGTCAATCTTAAGGAAAATGACTTGGTGAAACCAATATTTCCAGAAGTGCTATGTACGTTTCTATAAATACCGGCCCAGACGGCTATTTGACTCAATAACAAGTAACATACCTACTGCACCCCCACACACAATAAAATCGTTTAAAACACGATTAAATATTTGTAAAAAGCATAAAATCTTACTATGGGATCATAAAAAAAATTGTCCAGGAAGTAAGGAAAAAATCCTGAAATATGGGCAGGCTGGCGGAGGAATAATTATCTAAGATGGCGGCGGGTGGGAGGAGGGAAGGGGTCACCCCTTTTATCTACCTCACTTAAACCCTTATAACACTTAAACCTGACTATGGCATGTGTGTCTGAACGCTGGATATGAAAGCTTAATTACGTGACTGCATGTTAAGGCAAGGCAGGCCTATAATGATAAGAGATACGTCATGCTAGGTTGATAAATAAGGGCGGATAACCAGCTATCTTTGCCGCTTTGTCTGGATCATTTCCTAAATATCTATTCTAGATACTAGAGGATGCATAAATAACATCAAAAATATCCAAATAACGAGTGATAAAGCTTAATCTCGTGCCTCAGATATCTAAAATGGCAGAGAAAGCATTTAATATATTTTTCCAGAGTTATCCATTGGCTGACTAGCCTCCAATAAACACTGAGACACAGTCAGGCCTTCTTTGATCACTTGATTACTTTGTCCTCCCTCTGTGGTTCTTTTTCTTAGCTCTTGTCCAGTAATAAAATAATCTGCTTGAGACACCAATGCGCAGTCTTGTTATTCGATCAGTTCAACCAGAGGCTTTTCAATCTGCTAACTCGTATACCTCCTTCCGTCACGAAAGATTCGACACCAGTGATGGTCAGCTGCTGGCTGGCTCCACAGGTGTCAGGACTGTAGAAACAGTTACCACATATAACTACCTTATCATTTCGAAAGAAACTTTGCTGTCAGAGTGATATATTACTGCATAAATGTATTACAACTTGTCCTGTATACTTATATTCGTATTATGGTAATGATATACGTAGCTAAGTAAGTACATTGTGATGTGAATCCTGCTGCTGGTTCCTCGATCACTGTTGCGATCATTTCTCAAACACTTCTGCGTTTCACCTCCACAATTTCTTAGGGTTTTACTTCATTTGGCACGATTTTTTTCTAAGGTGATTTTATGGACCAAGAGGCAGAGTGATAACACTTGTACATCATAATCTGGAAAAACATTTGAAAACACCACTAGTCTTCTCTATGGCATTGGAAAATAGTCTTGCTTCTAAATACCAACCTTAAACAAGCTTGTTATTTACGCTTATTACTTATCAATGTAGCTAACATAACCATTGTGCCTGTCTGTCAAAGGATCAGCCTTATGTGATAGCTTTTATTCAATTGACCACAACACAAGGCGTTTGGAAGACTAGCAGTATTTATGACCCCTCCAATTATTCTCTCTCTCTCTCTCTCTCTCTCTCTCTCTCTCTCTCTCTCTCTCTCTCTCTCTCTCTCTCTCTCTCTCTCTCTCTCTCTCTCTCTCTCTCTCTCTCTCTCTCTCTCTCTCTCTCTCTCTCTCTCTCTCTCTCTCTTTGAAAGTCTTTACGAGAGAAAGCAATGGAGTCCCTGACCCACTGAAAATATTTCATGCCCCAGATGAAGAAAATGCTTTTTATTAACGAAATACAATTACACGAGGAACGCAAATATTTACAAAAAAAAAGACCCAAATAAGTCTACAGGACCAGACGATATCTCACCTCGAATACTTAAAGAATATTGTATCCAGTTAGAATATCCTATAACGTTACTATTTAATAAATCATTAAGCCAAGGTTAAATACCCAGTGCGTGGAAAAAAGCTAACATTACTCCAATATCAAAAAAACAAAAAAGGAGATATAGAACAAGCACTAAATTATCGGCCGAAAAGTCTAACGTCGGTTATAATTAAGTTTTTCGAAAAAAATAATGAGATAAAATATTTTCATTCCTTGAAGTTAACAAATTAATATCAGAAAATCAGCACGGATTTTGTGGTATTAGATTTTGCTTGACAAATATATTAGATTTCTTTAATGATGTATATGCAAACTAGGATGTCCGGGTACCGTATGATATAATCTACCTGGACTTTCAAAAGCATTTGATACGATCCCTCATAACAGGCTAATTTGAAACATTTTGAAACGTTTGAAACATTTATTTATATTACTTGTTTGACAAAATAAAGAATAAGAAAAATTTGATAAATACAGCTACTAGCCTCTTTAAAGCAATGCTTTTCAGGCAATAAAAAGAAAACAAGAAAAAAAGAAAAAAAAAGGTTTCTCAGTTGACGACTAAAACTATCATTGAGATGCAACCCATTAACTAATTAACTGTATTGGTTAACTACTGTATTTATGAGAAAAATTTGCCTTTTTTAAAATTAGCAACAATTAACGGTCCCTAAGTGAGAGGGCATTCAGATAGGTCTACATTAGGACTTTAGCACATCAATTCCCATAAAAAGCCCAGATTAAAAAACAAAATAATGAAAGAAAAAAAAAAGGACTGAATGATCTCGATGGCCCTAGCAGTAAATGAATGCGGTGATAAAATAAATAAATAAATGTTAATAAATAAATATGTTAAAATAAATAAATAAATAAATGTTAATAAATAAATATTTGACTTTTAAAAATATAAGGTCAGTATGTATTACAACAATAGTAATAATAACAATGAGTGATAAAATAAATATTGATAGTAAAAATAATGATACTAACAAAATAAGGGTATTAGAATTAAGATATTAGTAATAATGATAATAATAATGATAACAATAATA
>CM035181.1:27178709-27190148 GCA_020233015.1 Callinectes sapidus | reverse complement strand
AGAGAGAGAGAGAGAGAGAGAGAGAGAGAGAGAGAGAGAGAGAGAGAGAGAGAGAGAGAGAGAGAGAGAGAAAGTTGGCAATTTATCAAACTCTGAAGGGTAGCAAAGCTGTTAGCGCCGGGGAATAAGTATCGCTTAGACTCTGAGATAAATTTCTCGCCGTGAAAGGCATCCGGAAGACGTTTTATTGCCTCTAAATCCACCCAAAGCGAGAAGAGTAAGGTCCATCAACTGCATTCAAAAGAGGCTTGTATTGTGAGGCCATCCAGCCCTCCCTCCTTCCTTCCACTTCCATATTCGCCTTTTACATCTACTACTAAGTTTCCTCTTCCTCCTCTTCTTCCTGCTCCTCGTTCGTTATCCTCCTCCCTGCGTCTAGTCTCTCCTCGTCCTCGTCCTCCACCTCCCCCTTCTTCTCCCCTTGCTCCTCCTTTCATAATTTTACTCCTGCCTGTTCATTTTCTCTTCTACCACCACCACCACCACCACCACCACCACCTACTCCTCCTTCTCCTTCTCCTCCTCCTATTTCTACTTCCCCATCTCCCCCTCTTTCCCTCCTCCTCCTTTCCTTACTACCACCATATCCTCTCTGCTCTTGGTATATTTCCTCCTTGCCCTATACTTCCCTTTCTTACTGTTGTCTATCGTGCCATAACAAACTTCAGGCCCCCCACTGTCCATTGCTCTCTCCCCATAACTCGTACACTTTTCCTACTTATTTTTTTGTTGTCTCCCTTTCCCTTTAGTACAAGTAGGCCTCATTCTTTCCTTCACTGCCGCACTTTAAAACAAACCACTTCAGGTCACCTTGTTTTAATGGCGCTGGAATTTTCACGTGTGCCTCGATATATGCCAAAGGAATCATATTCTCTAACACTTTTACGTCACACCACTGCGACTCTCAGGAAGCATTGAAAAGTATATGGGATTTCAAAGGTCTTTTCATGGTTTTAGTGACAGGGTAGCAAAAATTGTATATTATTAACAAGAATATCAGCCTCAAGCAATCTACTAAACATCAATGTGACCTTTGAAGAGAGAGAGAGAGAGAGAGAGAGAGAGAGAGAGAGAGAGAGAGAGAGAGAGAGAGAGAGAGAGAGAGAGAGAGAGAGAGAGAGAGAGGGAGAGAGAGAGAGAGAGAGAGAGAGAGAGAGCAAAGTATTTCAGAATAATGACACTCGAAATAGATTCCTACTTACCTGGAAGTATATTTTGTCTCTGTCACTCCACAGTTATTCATTCTTACTCACTCACTCATTCACTCACTCACTCACTCACTCACTCACTCACTCACTCACTCACTCACTCACTCACTCACTCATTTTCCAAACACCACCGCTCATTAATTTACTCCATTCACGAAACAAGAGTCTGAGTACGGTGAACACACACACACACACACACACACACACACACACACACACACACACACACACACACACACACACACACACACAAAGGGAGGGGCAATACTTAATTACACACCCGCAACTTGTACAACCTCTTTAAACTACCAAAGAAAAAGAAAAGTTTTAAACAAAGAGTAACATGATTGAAATAAAAGGAGGAATGAGCTCTCCCTTCCCTCCCCTGGCCAAGGTTCCGGCGGTGCCCTGCTGCCGTGGTGGTGTGTTGGGGCAAGTCGGGCTTGCAGCGGGAACAAGGTGGAAGGGCCAGGTGAACTGATTTAGCTGCTCACTTACTTGTTTACTTTTCCAAACATCTTATGATTTTTCAGGCCCTTTATTATTTCTTTACCGTGAGTGCCTTATTTATTTATTTATTTTTTTTTCTAAGCACGTTATGATTTTTCATGTTTATGTTTTCTTTGTTTGTTTTTTCCCCCGAGTGTAGTGATATTTTGTCGTAGCTGTCGATAACACAACACGATACCACATGAACGCGTGGTATTGCTGATATAGTGAATAGATCATTATAAAGTAAATTACATAAATATCTACGCTAGAAAGCCTAAATGCCATAGAATGAACAACCAATGCTTTTAAAGAGTTATGTATTACTTATAATCCTTAAAGAGTTTAGGAGAACACACTGGAATTTTAAGCATAAAACGGAAAGAACGATATTAAACCACTTATGAGAAATGAAGTGTTGCCTAGATGCAAAATACTTACAGCATAAACAACACATTGATTCGCGACTGTATGGCGCTTGACATGGGCAGACTCACGCTCATGGAAAGAGGAGCGACACAAGATGTTTAGGGATATCTGATAACTTCGCCTTTTAACTGTTGGTTTGGTCTCTGCAGTGGCCTCTAAAGACCACATTGTAATCAGATTGTTGGTTTATTGGTGCAGAGTTGTTAGGAAACTTTCATGTACGACGATTTTAGATGGAAATCGATGGGCTTGCTGCGTACATGGACTGACAGGCCACGTATAGACCTGATGGTTTCTGAAAGCTCCCCTTATTTTCTTAGGCTCTTATGAATGAAGTAGAGCCAAACGAAGTAAAATAACTGTTATAGCCGCACCCAGCAGGTATCTAATGACTCACTGGTGATTTATTTTACTGATCACAGCCATCATCGTAGGGTCGAGGAAAGGCAGTACTTTTTCTGACATTTATTGATGACAGGTGACCGTAAGAACTGCACAACAGATTCTCAGTCTCAATTTTCTTATGAATTAACATTATATAGTAGTATAAAGCACCCAGAATATTACACTGGTTATAAGCAACACATGCAATCAACTTAGCACTATGACATTTGGTTTATACTATAAAAACTGCTTTTACCTTGCTCATCTTTCCCGCGTGTCTAAACCGGGCGGCGTCTAAGATGTTACAGACGCCCCAAGGCAGTGAGTGTAGGGAGACCGCGATCAAGTCAAGGCTCCATATAGAATTCAGTACTGATCTTTACATTATATTACATTACATATTATGTTCACATGTTCATAGAAAACTATTCAACATCTCCTTCCTGATTATAGAGGAAAAGTGATATATATGTAAACTGTAACCTGCAGTAACAACTATATTTAAATTCATTCATCTATAACATTACCAAACTACACACCATTTTTTTCCTTTATGACATGGATAGTAAACATTGGCGTCAAAAATTCAGAGTTGGGTGTTAAGGAATCGTCCTGAAGTCGAGGGTCGTGAGGCTCAGCATAAGTTACAAGTTCTTTGGCACCACTCCTGCATGAAGAGTGGGTCAATCTCGCACGCCCCCTGCATGGCCCATGTCTGGCATCGCGGCTTATAGTCCTGGCAGCGGGTTCTGCTTCTTGAAATCACGGGAGCTTATGGAAAAAGGGAAAAGCAGCATTAGTCAGAGAAATATGTTCATGTTAATTTGTTGGTGCCATAAATGCACCTGCAAATCTCTCTCTCTCTCTCTCTCTCTCTCTCTCTCTCTCTCTCTCTCTCTCTCTCTCTCTCTCTCTCTCTCTCTCTCTCTCTCTCTCTCTCTCTCTCTCTCTCTCTTTTTATTCACTACAAATCCCTTCCGTGTCTAGATCGCCATTCGAAAAGCATCATATATTTCTTTCCTGATAAAAACTGTCTGGAAATTAGTAGGTTAAGGACACATCTGCATGACTATCACCACAAGCATTTACAACCACCACACACACCTCACCACCATGCACCACCAAAACACTATTATCACCTCCATTTCATAAACTTCCACATACCCATGTCTTACTATACATTGCCTACTCACCACAGAGACCGCATGTTTTCCGGCAGTTGGTATACATGAAATCATTGTTGCAAAAATGGATTCCAAAGTATGGGCAATACTTCTTATAATCCTCACAGGCGGGCCGGAAATTTGGGCAGTTGTACAACAGGTTGATGCCCTTCACGTCTAACTGAGGAAGTAGTGAAAGGTTCGATTTATCTCCTGACGGGGCTGTACTAACTTTCGTGATAGGTTTACAAGGTTTTGGAGATGTTTTCTTATTGGAAGGTAAAATGTTTGAAATCTCTCGAAACAGAAGTTTTGGAACCATGTCAAAATTGAATTCATGAAGATTATTTACCATAGAAGCTTTTGAGAAGATCAATAACCAAGAACACTGGATTTGAGGAGCGAGCAGAGCAACATGGATGAGAAGACCACCATTACCAAACCTTATGACCTCTACAGTGCATACAGTGTATCAACATAACACACTCACCTTGGACAACCCCTCTCTCTGGCCAATGCGGACACCTCGCTTCTTGGGAATGATTGTGCGTTTGCGGTTCCAGGAGAAGGCATCAGACTTGTAATGCATGATGGAGTCGTAGTCGTAGGGCAGCCCGAGGTCAGTGCTGATATGGTTAGATTTCTGAAAGTGGGAAAGACACCTCAGTGGCTCGGTTTCTCTCTCTCTCTCTCTCTCTCTCTCTCTCTCTCTCTCTCTCTCTCTCTCTCTCTCTCTCTCTCTCTCTCTCTCTCTCTCTCTCTCTCTCTCTCTCTCTCTCTTTATAATCTTTCATAAAATAGAATAATAAATAACAATCAGTAATGGAATGCTGGAACACCATCAAACGTACACATTTCAGAAAACATACCTGCTTAAATCTGTCTATCATCCCAGTTCATAAATTTGTATAATCTATTTTGAGTCTTATAATCCGGCACTTGCAGCTTGATTACTAAGGACATTAGAAAATAATTTGGCCTCATGTCCTGCACGTGGCAGTCTTTGAATAAAACATGTCTACCTATTTCCACCTGTCATCTCCATCCAAAATTTGTGTAGTCTTCTTTTAAGCGTCTCTAATGACTCGGCGCTAATTACCTGATTCATAAAAGGAGATAAAAGATTAAGGTAATAAGTTACTCCTATAACTGTTAATTAGTATATAACACTTGTTACTTTTCTTGAATTAACATAGGCAGATTTTCTGACCTTAAATATAGCTATAGATACTAAGAAGTTTAAATTACTCCATCACTTATTTTACTCTTAGAATGGTGTCTTTTGAAATTGAATGCTACGCTTACACTGTTTATTAAACCAGACATCTATAGCAGTCGAAGAGTGAAGGCAGCCTTGAGAGGTGAGGAAATGAGGGAGTATAGGAAAAGGAAGTAATTGAACACACACACACACACACACACACACACACACACACACACACACACACACACACACACACACACACACACACACACACACACAAACACATTCAAGAACGCTTAGCTCTCTCAACACGACTGTCGTCAAAGGCCATAGAGATGATAAGCCAGATAAATCTTGTTGAAATCTCCCTACAACCATAATGACACCCGTGTAACTTCAACTGGAGCCTTTGGAAAGTAGCCGAGGTGCGGAGCAGAAGTATTTCAGAGAAAGTTCTTAAGCGCTTCTTACATTTTTGAAGTTATGCTCTGTTCCATATGCGATGTTTTCCCATAAGATCGTCACGTAGGAATCTCGGTCGTGGCGGGATTGCTCATGATAAAACCCAGCGGCGTGTATCAATTCGTGCATCACCACTCCCACGTACATACAACCACGACCCAGCACTACGGACTGCTGGCCGCCATGCATCCCCACCATACTGGAGCACCTGTGAGGGTTGAGGAATGAGTAAATCTGCCTTTGGAATGAGTTGTTGTTGTTGTGTTTGTTGTTGTTGTTGTTGTGTTTGTTGTTGTTGTTGTTGTTGTGTTTGTTGTTGTTGTTGTTGTTGTTGTTGTTGTCGTTGTTGTATAGCAAGTGTACATCGCTCATCTACATCCTCTGTACACTCTACCGTTACTTATGTATTTATCCATCCACTTGAGGTCATCCACTCCTCCAGACCAATCACTAATAATCTCTCTAAAATGTAAGACCCTTTAAACACTTGCACATTCTTGCATCCACCTATGCACTCATTCATTCACGTGTCATCTCCTCCACTCATCCAGCTATAGCAAAGAACCTCATTTGAATATTTGAATATTTGCATCTGCTATCATTCATCCACTTTTCAATTCCTCCACACACCCGTCTGTTCATCCACTTCCCAATCCCTCCACTTCTTCACCTACTCAAAGCAATCACTTCTATTTACCCTCTGCACATTCTAACATCCACCCGTCAACTGATCCATTCACGTGTCAGCCGCTCCTCTCATCCATCTCAGGCATCCACTCACCCTCTGCCTTTGTATATGTGGATGTAGTTATACTCGTATTCCCTGGGCACGAACTTGAGGCAAGTCTTCTGGGTGATTTCAAGCATAGCGCGTGCGATAATACTCCTTTCAGTGTTATCTGGTGAGGGAGAAAGAGATTGATTGAGAGGGAGAGGCGAGGCACGAGTCGTGATGTCTATCTGTTTCGCTGGTGTTTGGACTTCACGTCTCGTACTGTGACGCTTGGCCATGTGTTAGTTTTGTTTTTCCTTTTGTTTTTTTGTCTTCATGTTTCTCAAAGTGGTGATACTAAAGTGTTGAAAGAATAAGTTAGACTTGAGTTTGTTGTAAGTATAGTGAAAAGCGAAGGAATTGTCACACACACACACACGCACACACACACACACACACACACACACACACACACACACACACACACACACACACACACACACACACACACACACACACACACACACACACTTACTGTAGGTTTGGGAGATGACATAGTGTATTATGCCGTTTGGCCAGACGGAATTCCAGTCCCTGACGGCGCTGTTTTGTGCCGTTGAGTCACCCTGCAGAAGGACGTAGACGAACAGATGTTAGAGTTTCTATGAGAAAAACCTATTCATTCCATTTGCATGTACCGTGTAATTTCATTTCCTCGCAATATGATTTCTTTTGATTTGATTGTCTTCCCCGCAATCACTAGATGTATACAAAGAAATATGATTCAGTCCTATTTATTCCATTTGCATGTACCCTTTAGTTTCCCTTCTTTCGCTATCATATCTATCTGTGTCCTCCTTTCCTTCATTAACCCCTTCAGTACTGTGGCTATTTTTTTTTTTTTTCGTTGTTATTAAAAGATTTTATTGACATTACAGGTGTTTATGGAGGCTAGAAGATTAATGGCCAGAGTCCTCACTATTTCAGTCCCCTTATAAGTTCTTAAGCTGCGTAAAATCACCTGTTAGTAAGTAAAATCAATATAAAAACTCGTCATGGTATTGAATGGATTAATCAGTGCTCTACGTAAAATACATCTCTTCTTATTAGCTGTTCAGATCTTGATTTCTTACCGATACCTCTCATTTTACTCCTTTTACTTCAATTTCTCCTGTCTTTTATCTTCTCACGTATAGAGTCATTGACTCACAATTAAATGTTTGATAAGATGCAATGTATGACAGATAATTAACTTCTTTCCTTCACCTAAGACATAAAAATACCTCCCTAATACCTGTCGTAAGAGATTGAAAACAAAGGAAAGAACAAGAGTCCGTATTCAGAAACGCTTTGCTCTCTCACCACGACTATTTTCCAAGGCCATAGCGATGATTAGTGTGTTTTTCAAGACAGTAGTAAAGAAATCTTGTCCTTCTGCCTCTGAAACCGTAAAACCACCTTAAAAACTCGTGTAAATACAAATTCAGCCTTATGAGTAGTGAAGGTAAAGCACAGAAGTGTTTTTGAATACAACTCAAGAACTCTATAAACCCACACGTGATCATGAGATACTCCTTCCTTCTCTTTTTCACCTTTGTTTTTCTCCCTCCCTTTTCTCTTCCTCCTCCTCCTCCTGTCCCTCTCTTTCCCTCTTCCTTCTCACCACTCACATGTATGAGCTGAATCAATTCGTCTTCGGTTTCAAGCATGATGTCCCCCTCGAAGTAGCCGGACATAGAGATAGGGTCTTCCTCGGGCTCTGTAATTGTCAGCTTTAGGGCGGCCTGCACATCCTCCTCGGTGATGGGGTCACCAAGGATGTCGGCCTCTAGCTGAAGGGAGGAATATGTGTCACATTAGTTATGAGAAGTGGTGAAAGAAATATCTGTCTATCGAGACACTTGTGATGTTTAAAGTGTGAAATATCGACAACAAGGAATTTCTGCACACTGCACGATACGCAAGACCTCTGATTTGATATTTTGAATTATAATAATGATGAAAAGAAGGAAATATAAAGAAAATGGCATACAACTTTAAAAAACAAGGATGAACAAGAACGCTAAAATCAGTACGCCCATAAGATGATCTAAAGAACATGAATTAAGTTAAGAAGTTTTTTATAATACCTCAGCTCATTGTTATGTCTCTTGGAAGTTCTAATACTACTGGCAATGAATGTAAGCCAACTAATCTGTCAATCAAAAGCTCTTGCGTGAAGCATGTTTTCTAGCTGAAGAGAGGAGCAGAAATCACATTAGGATGTGTGCAAAAATGTCTATATATCGAATACATAAAGAGGAAAAGACAGTGAGACAGGACTGGTCATGAGACTCTGGGCGGGAGAGTTGAGAAGTAGATACTTACGTTGTATGGGTTTCCAATCCGAGTTCTATAGATGCCCCGTAAGCCGAGTGTGTCAACACCACCAGCACCCACAGAGCTTGGGCGAGGCTCCGCATCGTGAAGGGTGGTGACTTGCGATGGCGAGGAAGGCTGTCACGGTGTCACACGGCCGTTGTGGTGGTCAGTAGCTATGAGTGGGTGGGGCGGTTACTGCTTGTCTGGTGGTGGTGTGTGAGTGAGTGAGTGCAGCCAAACACACTTGATTGGGAGTGTGGAGAGCATGAAGCGCCGCGAGCTTTTTATATCTTACCCAAACAGAAGTTTTCCGAGAAATCATGGAGGAGGGACAGACGGAAAAATAAAAAAGAATATAGGATTTAGAAGATAAATGTAAAAACGAATAGAATTTTAAAAAGAGCACATATGTGTTTCATATTAAAAATTTGTAAATTGAGAGAAAACACATTTTCATTTTCTGAGACATTTCTTTTTCTCTGTGGTTAGTGTAGTTATGCGTGGGGTTGTGGGTGAGTAACTATGACCTTTATCTTATCTGGGGGCGGCGCCAGCATGTCGCTACTCCCCTTAGTCACGCGTGGTAGAGGCTGAAGGAGTGTGGATTACTGTACTGTTGTTGTTTGGTGGTTGTCGAGCTGACCACTGCCAAGGATGCTTAATATCCAGTGTGTGTGTGTGTGTGTGTGTGTGTGTGTGTGTGTGTGTGTGTAATTATCATCATTACCATCAATATTATTCTTGTAATTTTATTATCACTGTAACAATGCTGCAGCTGAACCAAACGTTTATTGAAGTCCATTTTTTTAGCTGATATGTTCTCTTTTGATGCCGTTTCCGTCCCATTACATATTTCCGCTTATTATTCAAGCATTTTATTCAGTTTTTTTTTATCATTAGTTTGTCTTGATATTTTTATTACCTTTTTTTCCAGTTGAACAAATTAGGTTTGCATGTGAAAACGGTGTGAGGACTATTTTCAAAATATAAAAAATTATTCATTTTGTTTTTATGGATGTTTTCTCCGCTGATAATGCAGAGTCTTTATTTTACTGTCGCAAATATCATAAAAATGATATTGCAATCTGCCCCCCCCCCCCATTAATTAACGCTTTAGTCTGTAAATCTAACACATGTTCTGTTTACTCTGACAAGTTTCATGTAAGTACAGCGATATCTTACAGTTTATTTTGGCGTCATTCTCTTGCATATTTCCTCACTATAAGATCAAAGATTGGTGCGTTAAATAGAGTCGAGCCACCTGCTGCGTTTATTAAGGTGAAATTAGCAGAATTTTTTGTTGAGTTTCGTTGAGTTATGAGTCTTTCACAAATGGAGCTTCACAGTAAATGAAATGTTTATCTCCTGACACGAATGCATTGTATACATTTACTGAAATGAACTGTATAGACACTGAACAATATTTTTCGTTCATCTTTTTTTATAAGTAACTAAGGTCTTCTTTCAGTTTATTGTTTTCTTGTCTCTAAGAGCAACAATGTTCGATAAGTCCTAATGGAGCTTTTTCAAATATTTTATTAGTATTTTTTTACTTTGTTTCATTGTGTGTAAAGTTAGTCCTATATTTCATAATTGGCGAGATGACCAACATGTACTTGAGCGAAATGCGATGTTACGTTGTAGAGGATCTGTTATGTTACCAGGATTCATTATGACCAACATTGGTGCCTCAGCCGCTATCACCTCGGCCATTTTACAAATCAAAGGTGTTCTTCAGTAATGAACGGTAATCGTTTTCACCAGCAATGTCTTGTGTAGCCTTCATGAAAAACCTGAAACTTCATTCACACACACACACACACACACACACACCCACACACACACACACACACACACACACACACACACACACACACACACGTATATATGGATGCACATATATATGAGTACCACTTAAAGATAATTATACTTTTGCTTACCAGGGAATTGTGTTTTTTACTTTGTTTATATTTTATCTTTGTTTCAGTTGATTAGAGAAAAGACTGATTTTTTTTTAGTATTTCGCCTTCATTTCAATGTATGTTGAATATTATAAAGGAAGCAGCAAAGTTTAGTAAATTCTGGTTCGAGCCAATCAAGTTATTCGTTTTTAATGAAGGTTTATGTATAGATAGTATGGTGAGTAATTGACAGGCCTGGAACACAAACCATGTGTGAAGAACTACCTGAGGTAGAATATTCATACGACGTGGACTGAACTGAACGAAATAAATAAAGTGATAGAGACACAGTAATCTAGATGAAGAAAACACGCTTTAATTTTACACATTTAATAATTGTGAATGGAGAACTCTTTCGTGAATTGTACGGGACAATTTTAAGATCCAGAAAGAAAAGCATCTCGGGTTCAGACTAGTAAAAATAAGGTTCAACAAAATTATAAGAAGGAAATGGTAAGTAGATTAGTAAATAAACGGGAGGGACTCAGTGATCAGATTGTTAATATCAAATCTTTAAGCTTTAACATCAGACAAATTCGTAGATGGGAATGATAAGTGGTACATACCGCGTGAATATGTGATGCCTCCTTGCAACTTCCTTTATTTTTCTCTCTATGCTATGTTCTTACAGCATTGATTCGGGTATTCAGTCAATGTACTGTTAACCTCTTCAGTAGTGGGACACATTTTCACCATTAGTTTGGGTTGTGATTAGGCGATTGTATTGTCATTAGGAAGAGTCTCTGGAGGTCAGAAGATTGTATACTATTTTAATCCCCACTTGAGTTTCTGAGGCTGTATAAAATCGACAATTAATAAGCAGAATGAATATGAAAATGAGTCCCAGTACTGAAAGGTTCAAGGAACTATGCGTGGTTTCCTTTTTGATAACTTCGTGTTTCATCAATATATGAAATAGCGATCTACTTGAACATATCTTGCAACTGTAAATGTGATAAAATGTATGCTGCAATCAAACACATCCTCCTCCTCTCTCTCTCTCTCTCTCTCTCTCTCTCTCTCTCTCTCTCTCTCTCTCTCTCTCTCTCTCTCTCATCTATCTTCT